>SKCR01032159.1:0-208075 GCA_019454045.1 Zanthoxylum bungeanum
GAAACGTTTAGTGATAGAAGTTTCAAATTCAATCGTTTCGTTTCAACTTCAATGCCCATGTACCTCTACTCTACAGGGTTTATTAGCGACAATCGTGTCTTTTCAAAACTTGCATAAATTTAAGGGTTATTGTCATTTCATTACTTCAAAAGTTGAGAAATAACAATGGATAAAAGAAGTATCGAGTTGTAATATTTTACTATTATATTTTACAAAAACTTGTAATATAGATATTGCAGTTGCTATAATAGTCTGATTGGTGTCTTGTATGCGTCCTCAACATCTATATGACTTCTAGCATCGAGATTCGATGCGCACGCTGCTGTGAAACCTTGTAATGCATCCCAAAAACGTGAGGAAAGATAGAGAGTAAAGTGTTTGAGAGTTTTTTGTAAAGCTTGGATTATAAGCTTTGTAATTCTTTTGTGGGTATATATAAAAGAAGAGTTTTCTCTCAATTCACCTCTATTATTGTGTGTTTATTCACAACAAGTGGTATCAGAGCTACGGTTCCACGGAGGGATCCCGAAATTCAGAAACGAAGTTTCGGTTCGGAAAGTCGATTCTGACGAAAGTTGTCGAAAATCGATTTTGAGCATATCATCGGACTTTTCACGGCGAGACGAGCACGGCAGTATTTTCCGACGATCAAACGGAGGTTCCAGCACTCCTCACGCGCCGCACGCGCCGTCCAGAGAGAAGCCCACGCGCCCCACGCGCATCTCACGCGCACAACGCGCCCAAAGGTTGAAGACGAAGCTGAGTCATCCGCCACGTCAGCGCACAGTCAGCGTCCAGTCAGCGACACGTCAGCAGACCCTGCACAGTCAGCAGCCCAGTCAGCAGGACACGTCATCACACAGTCAGCTGACAGGTGGCATCCAGTCAGCAGCCACGTCAGCAGAACTGCCACGTCAGCGGTGCCTGGTAAATTTCATATAGGTCCCTGAACTTTCTGGAAATTACAATTTAGCCCTTATACTTTCATAATTTTCAACTTAGTCCCTGAACTTTTTTGGAAATTGCAATATAGTCCCTGAACTTTTCTGTAATTGCAATTTGGCCCCTGAACTTTCGGAAATTGCACTTTGACCCCTGTAATTTCTGGAATTTGTTATTTGGTCCCTGTCTCGGATTTTGACAAACGAAGTGTCATTTCCACCATTTTCGACCATTCCGGACGCAACGGTGAGGTCCGTTTTTTGAAATTCTACCTAGAATTTTTTGTGATGGAAGGGGGCAACGGAAAAATGATTTTGTTAACCAGTACAAACTATTTCACATGGAGAGGAAGGATGAAAGACCTTTTGTATGTGAAGGACTATGATGGACCGGTATTTCTGGAGAAGAAACCAGAAGGAATATCCGATGAGAAGTGGGCTAATCTTCACCAGAAAACATGCAGTACTATTCGTCAGTGGATCGACGATAGTATCGTCAACCATGTCAGTGAAGATGCAAATGCACGTACCTTATGGGGAAAGCTGGAGGAGCTTTTCCGAGCAAAGACTGGCAACAACAAGCTGTACTACATTAAGAAGATGATGGGTTTGAAATACCAGGAGGGTACAGCTGTGGCGGATCACATCAACGATTTCCTCGGAACCATGAAGGAATTATCGGGATTGGGCATAGACTTCGGAGATGAGGTAAATGACTTAATACTCCTTAATACGTTACCAGAATCTTGGGAAACGTTCAGATCTACGGTGATCAATTCAGCCGCAGATGGGAAAGTCACTATTGAGATGGCAAAGACCAGGATCTTCGAGGAAGAAAAGAGGACGAGAATGCAGGAGTCAGCATCAGCCTCAACCTCAGAAGCTCTAGTGACAGAAAAGAACACCAGAAGGGGGAGGAGTAAAAGCCGAGGCCCAGGGAGATCAGACAAGAACCGAGGGAAATCAAGAACGAGGGATATTGAGTGCTATCACTGTGAGAAGAAAGGCCATATAAAGCGGGATTGCTACAAACTGAAGAACGAGCAGTCCAGGAGAGATGGTGACTCTAATCAAGAAAGAGTTGTTACAACCACCGAGAAAACCTCCAAAGACTTCTGCATAATGTATGAAGAAAACGTTGTGAATCTTGCCAGCCACGAGACCAGTTGGGTGATAGATAGTGGCGCATCCATACACGCCACATCTCGCAGAGACTTCTTTTCATCTTACACACCAGGGGACTACGGTGCTGTAAGGATGGGGAATGACGGACAGTCCAAAGCCGTCGGTATTGGAGACATCTGCCTTGAAACAGAGAACGGGACAAGGCTAGTGTTGAAGGGAGTCAAGCACATCCCAGATATCTGGTTAAACCTGATCTCAACAGGCAAGCTGGATGATGAAGGTTTCTACAGCACCTTTAGTGACGGATGCTGGAAGCTCACTAAAGAATCAATGGTGGTGGCACGAGGTAAGAAAGACTCAACTCTGTATTTGATGCATGCTAAGCTTTCCAATAGTAGCATAAATACAGTCAACAGTAATGAGGCAGCCGAGTTATGGCATAAAAAGCTCGGTCACATGAGCCAAACAGGGATGGAGATACTATGCAGGCGGAATGTTCTTCCGGAACTGAAGAACTCACACTTACGGAAGTGTGAACACTGCATGGCTGGAAAGCAGAACAGAGTATCCTTCCAGAGCTCCCCGCCTCAACGGAAACCGGAGGTACTAGATCTCATACATTCAGATGTACGCGGTCCGATGCAGACACGAACACTTGGTGGGTCACTGTATTTTGTGACATTTATTGATGATCATTCAAGGAAGATCTGGGCATACACCTTAAAGAGAAAAGATCAAGTGCTGGGAGTGTTCAAGGAGTTTCATGCTTTGGTGGAGAGAGAAACCGGCAAGAAACTGAAGTGCATCAGAACAGATAACGGTGGAGAATACAGAGGTCCGTTTGATCAGTACTGCAAGACGCAATGAATCAGACATCAAACGACACCTCCGAAGACACCTCAGCTGAATGGCCTAGCTGAGAGGATGAACAGAACCTTGTGCGAGAGGATCAGAAGCTTGCTGTCACAAGCCAAGCTGCCGAAGACATTTTGGGGGGAAGCACTCATCACAGCAGTACATGTTTTGAACATGTCCCCAGCGGTCGCACTGAAAGGTAATGTTCCTAACCAAGCCTGGACAGGTAAAGAAGTGTCATACGGGCACTTACATGTCTTTGGGTGCAAAGCTTATGTACACATCCCAAAGGACGAGAGATCCAAGCTTGATGCAAAGACGCGACAGTGTGTCTTTATTGGCTATGGTCAGGATGATTTCGGCTACAAACTCTATGATCCTATGGAGAAGAAGATTGTCAGAAGCCGAGATGTTGTCTTTGTTGAAGACCAGACCATAGAATATATTAGAAAGGAGATAAAGACAATGCCCCAACAATACAGAAATGTGAATCCAGAACCTCATACACCGGTGCCAGTACGAGTTGAAGATGAGGTTCCCAGACAGGAGGGTACAAGTGATGAAGCTCCCAGAGATGATGATCATGATCAACCACCAGTACCAGAAGTTCCACCAACAGTTCCACAGAGAAGGTCTGACAGAGAGAGGCAACCTTCAACCAAATACTCTGCATATGAGTATGTGCTGCTTACTGACGGGGGAGAACCCGAGAGCTACCAGGAGGCTGTGGAAACAGAGGACAGAGAAAATTGGGAGGAAGCCATGCAAGATGAGATGAAATCTTTGCATGACAATCACACTTTTGAGTTGGTGAAATTGCCAAGAGGCAAAAAGGCTTTGAAGAACAAATGGGTGTACAGGGTGAAGCAACAGTAGCACACTTCACAACCCCGTTACAAAGCCAGACTAGTTTTCAAAGGATTCAATCAGAGAAAAGGCATTGACTTCGATGAAATCTTCTCTCCAGTTTTGAAGATGTCATCCATCAGAGTGGTACTCAGCTTAGCAGCAAGCCTCGACCTAGAAGTTGAGCAGATGGATGTCAAGACCGCATTTCTTCACGGGGATCTGGAAGAAGAAATTTACATGGAGCAACCAGAAGGCTTCAGAGTCAGCGGGAAAGAGGACTATGTGTGCAGACTCAGGAAAAGCCTCTACGGTTTGAAACAGGCACCGAGACAGTGGTACGTGAAGTTTGAGTCAGTTATGGGGGAGCAGGGATACAAGAAGACTACTTCAGACCATTGTGTATTCGTTCAGAAGTTTTCTGACGATGATTTTATCATCTTACTGTTATATGTAGATGATATGTTGATAGTTGGCAGGAATCAATCGAGGATTGACAATTTGAAGCAGCAACTGAGTAAGTCTTTTGAGATGAAAGACTTGGGGCCAGCTAAACAAATTCTTGGCATCAGGATCGGTCGTGATCGGAAGCCAGGAGGTTATACTTGTCACATGAGGAGTACATCGAGAAGGTACTTCAGAGATTCCAGATGGATAAGGCTAAAGCGGTTAGCACTCCTCTTGCTACCCACTTTAGATTGAGTACACAACAGAGTCCCTCTACTGAGACAGGGAAGGAGGAAATGAAACAGGTTCCATACACCTCAGCAGTGGGAAGTCTTATGTATGCCATGGTGTGCACGAGGCCAGACTTAGCACACGCAGTTTGATTGGTCAGCCGGTTTATGTCAACCCAAGACGGGAACACTGGACTGCGATCAAATGGATCATGCGGTATCTTCGAGGCACTTCTAAGATGAGGTTATGTTTTGGAAGCAGCGACAAGCCAGTGTTGATAGGCTATACCGATTCAGATATGGCAGGAGACGTGGATACCCGAAAGTCTACTTCGGGGTATCTGATTACTCTCTCAGGAGGAGCTGTGGCATGGCAGTCTAGGTTGCAGAGATGTGTTGCACTTTCTACAACAGAGGCGGAATTCATTGCAGCGACGGAAGTTTGCAAGGAATTGCTGTGGATGAAGACATTCGTCCAGGAATTGAGTTTCAAGCAGGAGAAGTACATTTTGTACTGCGATAGCCAGAGTGCTATCTATCTCGGTAAAAATTCCACCTTACATTCGAGGTCAAAACATATCGATGTGAGGTATCACTGGATACGGGACGTCCTGAGCTCAAGGCTATTAGAACTCAGGAAAATTCACACCGAAGACAACGGTGCCGATATGTTCACGAAGGTTTTACCGAAGGAGAAGCTTGAAATCTGTCGTGCCATAGCCGGGATGAAAAAACTCTCCACATAGTCAGAGTGGGGAGATTCAGAGAACTACAATTGGCTTGATCCCAACTCAGGGTACGTAGGCAGTCATTCAGATGCAGCCAGGGGAGGATCCTTTGGAGGATCCGGATTTGGGTGATTGATGGTCGGCTCAGATTTTGGGGAAATCTTCACCGAGTGGGAGATTTGTTGGAAGACAGCATGAAGCAGCTAGCAAACACAAGCACCGAAAGCATGCTGCCAGCTGCTTCATGCAAGATCTGCAAGTTGGCAAAGTTGCCAACTGCCCAAACCGCGTGTTACTGTAGCACGCGGTTTGGCACTATAAAATGGAGCTTTGAGAACCATTGTCATTATCCCTAAATTGTGAGAGTGAGATTAGAGTGAGTTTTGAGAGTTTTTTGTAAAGCTTTAAGTTGGAAGCTTTGTAATTCTTTTGTGGGTATATAAAATAAGAGTTTTCTCTCAAATAATCTCTTATTCGTGTTTGTTATAACACAACACATGGTCCCTTTGGGTCCATAAACTCCTTGTGCCTCAGCATATGGTAAATTTATTATCATTATGATGCCGGTGGGGGTTAAAATCTGCAGATCATCTTGTTCATTTATTCAGTCGTCGTGTTATGGTTTCATGTCTTCAGGCGTACAAGTATTGTTGCTGCATTTATATTTTGAACGACTTCCCCTTTTACTGAGTAGGATTTTTAGCTTTCATTTAGGGAAAATAGAAGAAAAATAAATTGCTATTTTCTCACTTTCTTTTATCCTTGTGGTGGCACGAAACGATTGCACTGAACTTCACGATGAAATTGCCACCTTTAGCAAGTCGCCCTCTCTTTAATTCTCTCAAATTTCAGGTTTCTGATAAATATTTCAAGTTTATATTAAACGTGTTCAAGTTGAAACGTTTAGTGATAGAAGTTTCAAATTCAATCGTTTCGTTTCAACTTTAATGCCCATGTACCTCTACTCTACAGGGTTCATTAGCGACAATCGTCTCTTTTCAAAACTTGCATAAATTTAAGGGTTATTGTCATTTCATTACTTCAAATGTTGAGAAATAACAATGGATAAAAGAAGTATCGAGTTGTAATATTTTACTATTATATTTACAAAAACTTGTAATATAGATATTGCAGTTGCTATAATAGTCTGATTGGTGTCTTGTATGCGTGTCTTGTATGCGTCCTCAACATCTGTATGACTTCTAGCATCGAGATTCGAGATTCGATGTGCTCGCTGTGTTCTATTAGACTGTAGATTACAGGAATCAATGTAGTTGAATGAGACAGCAGGCGGGCTACCCAGAGACAAAATGGTCTAGTCACTCCAATTCAATGTAGCTTTGTGGCTAGTAAGTTGTCTCTAAACTGGGTTTTGTTCTCTATTTGCATAAGACAATAAAAATGATATTTAGTATTTGAGCATTATTAATTGCGAAATTGTGTGTCTGAATTAGTGTCTAAACGGATCAAATCAAAATGACGTTATTTTGAATTTTGTTTGTGCGGATATCAATTTCGGTCAAAGCAGCATTTTCATATATAGTGTTGCGTCCCCAATGAGCGCCGTCCAACGATTTGAACAAGTCTCAGATTTAATTCCGAGTCCCTTATAAGAGCTGAGACACGGTTTACCCATATCTAGTTGGAGTCTAATGATCCTGGTTGACGTTTTCCTCAATATCAAAAAATACAGTATATATATAATATATTTGTGCACGATCAATCGCTGCATCTAGGTTCCAAGCTGCCCTAAGGCCATTCTTAAAACTAAGTTACTGATGATAAGTTGGAGAAACATTGGTTTCTTTATCTCATTTTTGTTACTTCGTCCTTGATGTTGCCTTATAAAAAAATGTTACTTATAAAATTATCATTTGGGCCGTAATTCGTGTCAATTAAATAATAATGTATTCAAGCAATTAGTTGTCCGAATCTTCTCTTTGTTAATTAGTCAATGCTTAGGCTTTTAGACAAATCAATAATGACTTGTGATAAGGCCAAACATGGCAATCACATCCACAAAGACATGGGGACAAGTCAATGATAGTTACAACTTACAAGATCCAATTGAAAATTTAATGAATAATGATAGAGGCAAGGATGAATTACATATATTCAACCACAAATGATATTAAAAAAAACGATGTTTTAATGTATTTGTGATTAAATCTGTATAATTCAACTGTGTATCTGTATCATTTTCAAAATTTAATTCTTCGTTGGTGTCTTTTTCACATTCTGATGACGTGGCCTAATTAATCAAATTTTTTTCTGACCTTTATGCATAATAATAGGTCAACTTTTCTATTTTATGTTATCTCAATTATCCATTAAAGAAAGTTGGGATTGGGGTCAATAATGGGAACGCAAGTAAGTTTATAGTCGAGTTAAATTCGCGTCATTTTGAGCGGTTGAACTTTTACAAGTTAAAATCCCATTATTTATAAGAATGTAAATATATGGATAGATATCTCTTGAATATTAGATGGAATAGACTTCTAATCTCATGCAGATAGACGTGAGCGGCATTACAAGTGATTTTATCTAATTTTATAATAGATTATCTGTAGAATTGAAACAATCATTAAGAAAAAAAGTAAATAAATTGTACCTTTTTAAATGAAAACAGAAAGTCATAAACTTTTTTCAAATAAGACCAAAACATGAGACCTTTTTGTAATAAGACACTTAAAACGTAATAAATGTCAGTAGAGTTCAAGTGGCTTAGTGCATGCTTTGACCAAATTTATAATCTTTTTTTTTTTTTTTTAAATCGTTGGAAACCCACCGCCAAACCATTCCTTCCGAGTTTAAGTGGAATATGTAAAACCTTCGACTATCTCAGTTTCTTATAAAAAAACACACTTCCTAGATTCGAACTCAGGAATTTAAGGTGAGATCTTGAGCCTTACACCACTAAACCAAGTTCCGTGTGACATAAATTTATAATCTTATTATTAGGGGTGAGCATCGGTTCCGGTTCTACCCGGAACCGATTGGAACCGGATCGATTTTTTGGGTTTGGAATCGGAACCGGTTGTAATCGGGTAGGTTACGGTTCCAAATATGAAGGAACCGATTTTATCCGGGTAGGTTCCGGTTCCAAAATAGTCGGAACCGGAACCGGAACCGGACTATGGAACCGGTTTATATGAACATAAATTTTAAACATTTGACGTTCATTATTTAATTGTACAAATTTTAAAGAGTTGCAGTTCATATAACAATATTTTAGTGCTTCTATCAAGTATATATAGAATGTATGTGTGTTTGTGTTGAACAGAGACGCTTAAAATTAGAAAATGAGTCCATTGCAAACAAAAAGCTGCTATAATTTAAAACTACCACAACTAGGGGAAAAATAATCAATCAATAAACAAAATTTTCTTTTACTCCATTTTGTTTTGCCACAATTTTGTTTTAACAAAAAAAACATCTTCTTAATCTAACTCGAAATATTTCAGCACAGCAGAATGCCAGAATTCGACTCTAAAATTATATGTATTTATTTTTAATTTTCATTTTCCTTCCATTTTCCCAGCAACATAAGTATAATGAAAATCTATATATAACTAATGATATCAATAATCCAATATTTTGAAAGAAAATAGTGGGCTATTGTATAACATTTCGTTCTTGAGCTTCTACACTCCGATTTGGTCCATGTTTAATCTTTTCATTAAAATATTTTAAAATACGGTAATTCAGAACCGAACCGAAACCGGATTGGAACCGAATAATAGGATACCCTGTTTAATTGGGTAGGTTCCGGTTCCACTTAGTGCGGAACTGAATTTTTCCGGGTAGATTCCGGTTCTATGCGGAACCGAACCGAAACCTGTTTTGCTCACCCCTACTTATTATGTTCATAACCGTTGTCTAGCATTGATGGTGACAATGTGATGTTCCCATTTGTTTATAAAAAAAAAAATCTCCATTCATTAATACAATTATGTCATTCTATTCATCATATCTTTGTCTGTTTGTTCTAGTTTTGATGTCATCGCCTTCTCTTTAATTCCACTTTTAGCTCTTTTAATGATAAATTTAAGTGGCCTAAGTGTTTGACCGGGTGGTTTTTAAGTAATTTTATTTGACCGATCATCAGAATTTGAATCTCGAATAGGAATAAGTCAGATATCTGATCATTTTTACTGAAACCTTAAGCCAAACCATATCTAATATTCAAAACTTATTCATAATCGAAAAAAAATCACAATTGATATCTGTAATCGAATCGACAAAATATTCAGATATCTGATACTACCCCAAATAATCGAAAATTTTAAAAATTAGAAATTTAATTTAAAAAATAATTTTTTATTTTTTATATTAATATAATTAATATTTCTAGTATTTTTTTTTTTAAAAAAAATTATTCTTTTTGGTCGGATAACATCACCAAAATTATTTCAATTACCTAATATCCAAATCCATCAAATTCCAATATTGAATATTTTTAATCGGATAATATCAAATATTTAAAATAACCAATTATACTATCATCGATACATCGGATTCGGATTCGGATACACATAAAACTCAAACCAAGATCAGTATATACAACTTGGTTTTGTGTGAAAACGAGTAGGTGTATTTCTTCTCACCCAACCCCACTGTGTTTTCCATTAAAGAAATTCATTTACAGGTCAACTATGTACACTGCCCAATTGCTCTCTCCATTTGATTCATGGAGTTTAAAAAATGAAAATGTCAAAAGCTAAAGTCAACTTTCTTTTTGGCAGTTGAGTTAAATTAAAACTGAGGGACTTGAAAACATTGTTTCTTCTGGAAGCTGAGCTGAAGAGTTTTTAATATTTTGTGGTGGGGCACTATTTTTTTTTTTTTTTTGGAGGTAATGAAATGAAAGCTTGATGACGATTTCAACTCGATTACAATATTTATGATATTTTAAGAATCAAGTTTAGTTACGATAAAATCTAACAATATAAAACTTCGTACACTTCGTATTTCCCTTACCAATCGGAAGTTGGATTCACACGACAAATATTGAAAGTATTAAAAGAATTATAAGATCGGCCTGATATGATGGGGCACTTTTTAGGAGTTGGTATTGGGAAGAATGTTTCAAAACCAACAAAAAATTGTATATGTAAATTATATTTTTCTACAACCAACCAAACAATTTTGCTTCTTAAGATGAAACCTGCAATGTAATATCTGTTCTTGTCTGTCAATTTGGTGGAGATGGGAGGAGTTCTTGCTATTATCTTCCTTTGTGCTAACTTTCTACTGCTTCTTGGTCCTTCATTTTCCCTTCCTCTATGCATTGATTCAAGTGAGTTTCTTTCTTTCTTTTTAATTCTTGTTCAGTTTATAGAATTTTCATTTGATTTGATTTGATTTGATTTGTTATTTTCCCTGAATTAATTTTACTTAGAGGCTCCAATTACTCTGAACACAACACTAAGTTTCTGCCCTTACAATGGCAAGACATGCTGCAACTCCACAGAAGATTCACAAGTGCAGAAGCAGTTTCAAGCAATGAATATCTCTGATCCTGCCTGTGCTTCTCTCCTGAAATCAATCCTTTGCGCCGTAAGTCTTTGATCCTCTGATGATAAGACTAGAATTTCCCTATGCTGCTGTCAAATTTTAAAACTTTGCATTGGTTGAGTGCTTAATTTCCTGAGAGCATATTCATATTTAATTGCATATCTTCATCTATTGAATGGAATTCTAATGTTCATGCTGAATTTTAGTTCGTTTGTGATAATTAGGGGCAAAGATTTTTCTAGCTTTTCTTTTCATGTCATTTGGTGTTGTTTATTTTGAGGAAAGGTTCACCATGCGACTCGTTTCTTCATTACTGTTGTTACAGAAATGTGATCAGTTTTCGGGGGAGTTATTTACTGCTAATTCTGTAATTCGGCCAGTTCCGCTACTATGCAACTCCACTGGTTCAAATTCATCTCAGTCCAGTAAAGCTAGAAGTAGTGACTTCTGTTCTGAAGTATGGGATACATGTCAGAATGTATCTATTCGTAATTCCCCCTTCTCGCCTTCATTACAAGGTCAAGCCGGAGCACCATTAAATTCCAATTTCACCAAATTGACTGAGTTCTGGCAGTCGAAAGCTGATTTCTGTAATGCCTTTGGTGGAACATCTATGGAAGGATCAGTGTGTTTTGATGGTGAACCTGTCACACTAAACAACACTGGAATGTCTAACCCTCCACATGGGCTGTGCCTTGAGAAAATTGGGAAAGGTTCTTACCTCAATATGGTTGCTCACCCTGATGGTTCCAACCGCGTGTTCTTCTCTGACCAACCAGGCAAGATTTGGTTGGCGACTATTCCAGAACAAGGATTAGGAGAAACAATAGAGCTTGATGAATCCAGTCCCTTTGTAGATCTGACTGATGAAGTTCACTATGATACTCAATTTGGTATGATGGGTATGGCGTTTCATCCAAACTTCGCAAAAAATGGCAGATTTTTTGCTTCATTCAACTGTGATAAAGTGAAGTGGCCAGCATGTGCTGGTAGATGTTCATGTAATTCGGATGTGAACTGTGATCCTTCTAAACTACGCGGTGATAATGGAGCCCAACCATGTCAGTATCAAACTGTTATAGTGGAGTATACTGCTAATGGCTCTGCATCTGAGCCAGCCTCGGTATGAGTCCATATATCATATCAAATTTAAACCCAGTTTCTTCGTAATACAATTTTAACTCCAGGATTTCAACTGATTCTTTGATCTCTTTTCAGGCAAAAAGTGCCAATCCATCAGAAGTGAGAAGGCTCTTTACCATGGGCCTCCCATTTACAGGTCATCATGGTGGACAAATACTCTTTGGACCAAAAGACGGGTATTTGTACTTTATGATGGGAGGGTGTGGTGGTACTGGCGATCCCTACAAGTTTTCGCAGAACAAGAAATCATTGCTCGGAAAGATCATGAGACTTGATGTTGATAATATGCCAAGTGAGCATAGTGTTTCATTGTTTAGTTGTGTTGTTAATACTGTTGCTGCCTATTTCATATTTTCCTTCCAGTAGAAGTTGAATAGAGTGGTCTATTCTCATTTTTCGGTTACTAAACATCCATTTCTCACTGATGCTTGTCTATCATATCCAGGTGCGGCAGAAATTGAGAAACTCGGTTTGTGGGGAAACTACTCTATCCCCAATGACAATCCTTTCAGTGAAGATAATGAATTGCAGCCTGAAATATGGGCTTTAGGATTAAGAAATCCTTGGCGCTGCAGTTTTGATTCAGATAGGCCTTCTTACTTCATGTGTGCTGATGTTGGACAGGTTTGTGATTCAAAATAACCTTTGATCAACTGTTAATATGCTTACAAAATTCAACAACTCCATTTTTTTTTCAACAGGATGTATATGAAGAAGTTGATATCATCACCAGAGGTGGAAATTATGGCGTGGAGTCTTTACGAGGGACCTTATCGTTACTCGGCTCCAGCATCATCTGGAGGAACTATGCCTCTAAATTCTGGTAGCCTAATTTCCAATTTTGGGATACAATCACTCTGATGTTAACAAGAAAGAAGGATCAGCATCAATCACGGAGGCTACTTCTATCGTTCGACAGCTGATCCATGCATGGCTGGAAGGTAGCTTTTGTAACTTGACAAAACTTAAGGCTTTTCTTACAAGTTTACTGATGTGTCATTGGATTTGCAAATTGCAGGTACTTGTATGCAGATTTGTATGCTACTGCTATATGGGCAGGAACTGAAAGCCCCGAAAACAGTGGCAACTTTACCGCTAGCCAAATCCTTTCAGCTGTGCGCGCGACTCACCTATACAATGCAAAGTCTTGCCCGGAAATGATCTTCCATCTCTTGGATACATTTACTCATTCGGAGAGGACAACCGGAAGGATACCTTTATCCTAACCAGCGAAGGCGTTTACCGAGTTGTTAGTCTCGTCGTTGCAACTACACTTGCTCTAAGGACAATGTCACTGCTGCTGGTGCAAGTCCAAGCCCTGCTACTTCTCCCAGTTCATATGCAAAACGTTTGAGTGACCCTTTTAAAAGTTTGGTTCTCATATGCTCTTGTATGTTGCTACTTCTTCTTGGTCTTTTCTAATATCACATCATATCTTAATTTTAGATTATGAAATTATTGTACCATAAAATCAAAATTTCTTTTTCTTTCTTCTTCTCATTGTATCAATGAGGACTGACAAAGAAAGAAAGATGTATTCATTTGCTTTTCACTATTTTGTAATTCGGTTTGGTTCTCTTTCTTTCTTTATATCACAAAAATTTAATTGACGTACGACAATATCATTTGCTATCTTTTATTCATCGAGACACTTAGAGATTCATGTTAAACATACCAGACCATTTTAATTATATTTCTCTACTCTATTCTTCTCTTCAGTCGATGCTACATTCATTTTCTTTCGAATTTTTTCATTTCTAATTTTGTCTCATCTAATTTACACACACATTTATCTAAGTATTCTTATCTCAATTACTTCTGAACATCAATTATAACCAAAATGTAGATTTAAATACTTTTTAATTTTTAATAAGTAATATAAAGACTCTTTCCTTTTGTTATTATTATTATTTAAAAAAAACAATAAAAAGTTTATTAATGTTTTATTTTCATTATTTGTATACTTTCTTTAAATAGGTTAATCCAACTTACCCAAAAACAATCCAGCTTTTAATAAAACTATCATGTTAACCACTAATTAACAATTACTAACCCAGGTTAGAATCCAAAAAGCTAAATAGGGGTGGCAAAACGAATCAACAAATCAAATTTGTATCGAATCATAAACGAATCGAATCAAAATATGATGGATTCGTATTCGATTCGTTTATTAAACGAATCCTAATATCATAATTCATATACGATTCGTTTATAAACGAATCGAATACAAATATTCGTTTAGTCATGATATTATTCAATAATATAATTTACCATAATTTATTTACATTAATTATTCATAAATATATACATATGAAATATGTAATTAATATATGTACTTAAAATATCTCACTAAATATCGACAATATTAATTTTTATGGTAATTAGCCATAATTTATCGAATATTAATTGAAAAATAACAATAATTAGTAAAAAAATAATAATAAAACGAATCTTAAACGAATCAATTAGCTTAAATTCGAATTCGATTCTTTTAATAAACGAATTGAATTGAATTGACCCATTTATTAAACGAATCCATTTTTTCAAACTCGTATTCGTTTTTGAAGCGAATCGAATCGAACGAATAAACGAATCTTAACCCAAATTATCATCCCTAAAGCTAAAGCAATTAATCAGTGAAATTACCAAAATAGCCATGTCTTATATCAGATGTAATTGGACTCCGATTTGAATAAAATCGGATTCGATGTTGTCCCAAGCACTTATAAATATTGTTTCTATAAGTTAACACTGATCTCTTAAATGACATGCGAAGACTCAACCATTTGACCAATCACCTGGGGACCCTCCTTCCCAATTCCTGGTTTTGGCCGCTCTCCAGACGGTGATCGACCGCAAGCCTAATAATAAGGAGGAGGAGGAGCCGCCGCCGCCGCAGCAGCAATGAAGTGCTAATAGTAAGATTGTCATGTGTTGGTCGGTGACCCTTCCCCGTCGCAGCTTCCATGGTGGAATCTCCGGGCTACGTGGGAGTTTGCTTCCGTACTTAATTTCTTGCATGGGAGTGTTTTTGTTTTGCAAAGTTTTGATCTTTTTAGTTGAGTGAATTGAAGTTTTTTTTTTTTTTTTTGGTTAGGTGTTTAGGTCTTTGTTGAATATAGCAGCTGAGTTTTCGCCGGAGGAGTTTGAGACGGCGTTGATTACTCCAAATGATACTTTGAGTGATATTCATATACCTATTTTGAAGGTTGGTGCTTTTAACTTTGTTTTAAAGTTTGTATTTTTAGTTTGTAATTGAAATTTAGGAGTATTGGTCGTTAGTTTAGTTCTTAGTGTGGCAATGCCTGCACTTTTTAGTTTTCTTTGCCGTTGTTTTGACTAAGGGTGCTTTTGGTGGAGCGTTAACGCTCCACTAAATGAGTAAGTTAACGCTAGCGTCAATGCTAGCGTTAACACTCACAAAACCATATTCTCATAACATGAGATTATTTTCTGATGCTATCACTATCATATATTCTAGCGTTTGTTCTATAGCTTATAAGCTAGTTTACAATATTCTCTACTAAACGCATCCTATGAATGAGTAATGTACTTGCATAGTTTAGTGCTTTAGGTGGAGAGGAAGCAAATGTAGTTTTTTGCTGCTATGTATGTGATAGGTCGGATAGTATATGTTTGTCAGATTTTAAGTGAGAGAAATGGTGAAGAACATCTGTAATGTACTTGGAATATGGCCAGAGGTTTTGTGATTTGAGAATATCTTGCAATGTGATGTGGACTGTGATTATCATTTGGTGAAGCTTTGAATGCTATGTCTGGGATGAGACCCGATTGAAGGTGTATCATAGGAGAAAAAGGGGCCCAGCTGAAGTTACTGGGGGGAGTGCAGCTAAGGCTGAGTGGGAAAGAGAGAGAGAGCAGATGCAACAAAAGGCAAGCTACATTATAGGAGGAGGGTATCCGAGTATGGAAGGAATGAACAAGCGAAACAGCAGAGGAGAAAAGGAATGAAGATATTGTCCTGATTTCATGATTCTAGGAATTCCCAAAATAAGCAAATTTACGTTATTTCCTTACTAGTATAAATAAGAGAGAAATGTAGAATTCTCCATACATGCATGTATGATACAAAGAATGGCCTGAGGCCTATTATTGAAATTTGAGTTTCAATACAATATCTGTTACAATTGATTGCTGCATTTTCTGGTACAATTGACCTCTACTTTTACAAAAATCACCAAGCTATTCCACCCTGCTATTTTCATTCTACTCTGATTGCCTTGTTGCCTTGAATCCTTGTTGTTACTTGCAAGTGGTTGTGATTGAGAAGCTGCAGGGCTGTGAATTGCTGAAAGTGGACAAGGAAGAACAGTGAGACAGGGAAGCAGTTCCATTAGTCTGTAACTAGTAATTTTCTCTCAAAAGCAAAGGATCCAAATATTGATGCTACTGATGCTTTTATATTTGCCATGGAGCTTAGGGTTCAACACAACTGTAAAAAGTAATGAGGTTTGTTCATTTGTCTTATGACTACAAATTGTGCTATATGTCCATGAGTACATTTTGTATTCAAACAACAGGTTCCTCGTTTTTAAAATTATGCCTTCCATGGCATATTGGCATGTCCTGCGATTACGAATGCAAAGAGCTAAAAAATTAATTAAAAGCTCATTGGACTTTAATTAATAAGTATTGGATACTAAATGGGCATTTGAGACCCATGTAGATTGAATTTGGAATTCAAGTCTAAAAGACATTTTTAAAAGTGTAATTATTTAATTTGGAATTAAATATGAATTAGTATTGAATATAATTTAAAAATTGAATTTAAAATTGTAGTTCGATATAATTCAAGAATACGTACTTTGAGTATTTATTCTCAAACGAGTTGGACTCGAGCAAATCATATCGTTGTTTGAACATTGGATGGTCATTAATCAAAGATTAATTAATTGGATTAGATTGATTGATAACATGCTTTGTGTGAATACATGGATGTATTATATGAATAATGTATATCGAATGGATATTAGAAGGGTGAGGGTAATTTTGAAAATTGTTGTAATAAATTTAGTATTTATTAAATTGGACCTACGTGTCCAGCCTTATATCTCTTGACTCTTTGTAATTCTCTTCTCACCAATTCCTCTCAATGTAAATGAGGTTTCTTTATTGTATTATGTAAATTGGGTAAAAGTTAGAATAGTGCTAGCCGGGGAGAGGAAATAGAGAGATTTGTTCTAGGAACAATTTGTTAAATATCCATCCGCATATCATTATTTTCTCGCCTTATTATGCTTTAGAATGCATGCTTAAGGGTATATGATGAGACATAATCAAAGATAATAAATTGGTTGCCAATTTACGCGAAAAAAATCCTCAATACAATATTAAGCGATTTCCTTCTATTGAGTGGTTCTCTCTCAAGATCCAAGATTGGCATTGGTTTGTTGGCCAAAGTGATGTTTTGAACCACGAAAGTTTTGTTCCATATCCCATGTCTTGGGCAAGTTGTGATTTGTTGGCCAAAGTCAATGTCACTTCTTGTTCATCGACATGGATTACGAAACTTTCTCACTGTCAATGGGTCCTGCTTAACTGGAACCATTAAGCTTGTTGAGCCAAAGTCAAGGCTTAATTGATTCAGAGGAAAATGTTAGGAAATATATTGGATATATTAGCATATATATTGTATATATGTTTCGGACTTGGAGGTCCACCTACCGGATCTAAGAATTGGATGAGATCCAATTGATCTTAGAAATTTACCTAGTTAAATATCATACAGCTTGTTGGTCAAAGTAAATGTTGTGTGTTATTTAACGAGATCCTAGCCGACTAGGAAATTAGGTTTCCCGAGTACTCAACAGAGGGTTAGAGGCTCCATGAAAAATAGTGGGAGGCCAGTATTGAATTTACAATTTCGTTCAAATACTTGCCAAATACTCGCTTTCAAATTATTTTTGTCATTATAAATATTTATTAATTGGACTAATATTTTATTATTTTCTTGTTGTAACAGTTGCACTGTACCTGTAATCGTTGATTGAATAGTTAGACTATTGCAATCAAGATGACTTGAAAGAACAACGTTAGGGACATCGTCATGGGCGAAAATGTCTTTAATGGCGTAAATTTTCCTGACTAGGATATGAACCTCAGGATTGTCCTGTGGTCTGAGAAGTTGCTCTATACAATAGAGGAACCTCTTGGCCTAAGCCCGGAGTTGAGCAGCCAGTTGAGCTTGAGTTTTGGAAGACTCACAATGATAAAACTCAACTGTTCAATCCGTTATGCTTGTTGTGATGACCCTATAATTTCGTCGTCAAAACAAGGGATTGGATCCCTATGAAATGATTATTGAAATTGAAGGACCTTCATCGATCTAACCTTAGATCGTAAAGGTATGAATTACAGAAGAAGCTCTTCCACTCTCGCATGTCATAGGGTACATATGTTGAGCACCATGTGTCACAAATTATTGCTGACATCGAACAGCTGGGACAGCTGGTCATAGTCTTAGAGCTGAGTGATGAGCGGAAAATATATCAATATTTACCGCCCATTTTACCTAATATTTTGTTTAGTTTTTCGAGTTTGATGAATGTTTTGATGTGTTTATGTGTTTTGCAGATAAAAATAATATTGAGACTTAATGGAATCAACTCGGGGCTAAAACGATGAAATTCGGAGGAGGAAAAATGGTCAAAAACGAAATTTTACTATACGCGTCACGAAGTGTAGTCAAAATTTCGAATTTTACGCATGTTTCGTATTTTGGCCATAACGTTTTTGTCTGATGTCCGATTGAGCTGATTCAAGTTGTTGATTAAAGAAGAACCAAAAGATCTACAACTTTGAAGATTTAAATATTTTCGAATTTGGAAGTTTGGAAGGCCGAAATTGATGAACAATCCAGTATATTTTGTGTAACTACTATAGTCATTTACAAAATATAAAATAAAATTAATAAAATAAAAAAATAAAAATTGTCAAACTTCTACCAAACATGCATGAGTGTTTTGTGCCATGTTTGGTGCCATGTTTGGTGGAGTGTTTGGTGGAGTGTTATGTGGCATGTTTGGTGGAGTGTTTGATGGAGCAATTAGTGGAGAAATTGGTGGAAGCCTTTAGGTTTTTCTATAAATACCAAGCCATTTCATTTGTAATTCTCATGATTTCCTTAGGTTTTTGTAAGGAATTTAAGGATTGCATCTTGTTTGTATTTATTTTCAGTATATAATTTATGCATTTTTATTTTCAGTAATAACATTAGTTCTCTTCTTCTTCTCCTTTCTTTTTATGTTTAGTAGTTAAAATTCCGCTGGGGGAAGGGTGAAGCTTTTATAATTTTAATTTAGATTAATCTCCCTTAATTATTATATAAAATTTATTAATCACTAAAAGGAATTGCCGTCTTAATGGCTGGTTTTATTTATTTGGCATAATTAGATACCACCTATATGGCTGGTCTTTAGGTGACAGATAATTATCGCCTATATGGCTGGTTTATGTTTAAATACTATTACCGCATTTATAGCTGGTTGGACTTAATTTAAATATGACTTGATGAGGAATACCGCCTACATGGTTGGTTGGCTATCACCGTTAAATTCTATATTATAGTAAGAGAGATTTCTAAATTATAAATAGTAAAAGTGGATCCCCTAACCCAACATTTTATTTTTATTATAGGGAAGTGATGAAACACAATATCCACAATTAATAATTGATTTTCTTTTTATGGGTAATTCTGTAGTTTATTTATTAAGTCTTAGTCTTAATGCTTCTTGTTGCCTGATCACCAATAGGATTGATGTGGTAAATCTAAAATGAACTAGACATATGGATTTTAGGTTTCAGACCTTAGACTTAATAGCTCACGATTTTCCTTGAGGATAGATAACCCCTTAATAGATTTCCTTACAGGATATGAATATACCTGTCAGGCGTGGGTAGCTATAATTGGAACTTGACCTTAATGAATCCAGGTAATTTGGTTGACATATGAATATGGTTCAATTGGGTTATACTGGGTATTTGCGTCTGACCATCGGAAGAGGCTGTTGCATAATTTTGTGTTCCGGGTTAGTAAACTAAATTATTACACATAAGTAAGGGAATCAATTCATCTTTTTAACAATATTGTGTGGAGTCACAACCCTAGATCTTTGAGTCTTTTGTTATTTTCCTTAGTATTTTTTTTATTTCTTTTATTTATTTTAATTAAGCAAATCCACATTCAACCAACCAAAAGCAATTAATTCCCTTCTCCCTATAGTTAGATACCTGTAAATAATAGATTCAATAATTAATAACAACATTAGGAATTAAGTCCTCGTGGGATCGATATTTTTATACTACTTGAACGATACGTGCGCTTGCGTTATACGCGTGTGAATGCACCGGTCACTGAGACATGTAGGGGTTTTAGGGGCTAAATCCGGTAACGCAGCGGAAGCGGTGGAAAATTAAATTTTCCGATTTCAAAACTTTTTATCTGATTAATTAAATAAAAATATTTATTTAATTATCCAATAATCAAATTATGAAATAAAATTCAAATAAATCATATTTAAGTGAATTTACCGAATTGCCCTCACACTTGGTATTTAGTCCATTTTAGTCCGAAATTGATCAAATAAATTTTGAATGATTCTAAATCATTTCTAAGATGAACTTAGCATGTTCAAAACATCAAAACACCAAAAGCAACATAAATCCCCAAATTTAGTCATTTGGCCGAATGCACCACTTGGTGCCAAAGTGTGCAATTTGTCATTTCATGCATCAAAACACATCAAGATGTAATCCAATGAACAAGAAACTTTATATGCATCATATACACATCCAAATGCACAACATATATGAAAATCCCCAAATTTGGAATTGGTCATGAACCCTAATTTTTCAATTTCTTCAAATTGGACAAATTATACCAAATTGGTTAAATCCAATACTTCAATCATGTTTCTTCCATCCAATCAAAGTATAAACACAATGAAACAACTCAAGATCAAATCTAGGTCATCTAAGAGTGGGTCAACAACTCTAGATTAGCAACAAGATTTCCAAAACCATAAAAGAACACTTATTACTACAATAGCCATAAGCTTCCTTCATCATACATGCTCTACACTTTCACCAAAACTTCCATCATCAAAAACACAAAGAATAAATAAAAAAATAACCTAAGAACAACATATGTTAAAGCCTAGATCCTACGGAACATTTTCCTTCTAATAGTAAGTTGGAGAAACTTACTAAAATCCAAGCTTTCTTTGGTTTCTTCTTTCTTTCTCACAAGCTTTCTTTGGTTTCCATTAATGGAGTTTTCTTTTAAAGTGTATTAGGTTAAGAAGAATGAAATGAAAAAATAATACATACTTGTATCATAATGGCCTTGGCCGAAATTCACTAAAGGAAATACAAGTTTTGTAATTTCAATTTCATTTCACTTTACATTTAGTCAACTTGCATAAATATCTAAAAACAACTTTAAAGACATTTAATTAAGTCAAAAAATGCAACTAAGAAAAATATAACTCTTATATTTTAAGTGTATGGCCGAATTTAGCAAGAAATAAAGGAAAAAGATATTTTCATTTTTCAAACAATTTTGAACAAATATCTTAAGAAGTCAAAATCAATTTGACAACATTTTCCTTTAATGTAAAGTCAAACATTTACACTTATAATCATTTCCTAACTTTATCATTTGGTGATATTTTTATATTTTAATTATATTAATCATTTAACAATTAAATAATTAAATAATTAATTAAATAAAAATATATCAAATATATGTATTATATTTACTTTAAATATCTCAAATACATATATTGATGATATATGTCAAATACCTTTATTTGACTATTTATTAATGTGTATTTAATAATATCATATATTAAATACAAATACACATCAATTAGGAAATGACGGTTCGGCCCGTTCGCATGTATTTTTCGTTTAACATTTAAACGATTTATAAATAATCATCATTATTCATAAATGTTGCTCTAGTGCTCTACGAGTATGTTTCATTATTGAGACTCTCTAGATTCAGGTATATCCGTCACGAAATCCAATTTCGTGTCCATAATCTATCCACCCGTAGATTATGACGATCACAGATAATCTAGATGAATCATACAGGTCGAGGTCATTGCATACGTATAATTCCTCCATCACAGGTATCCAGATAATCCCAGAGATATAGATGTGAACGTCAAATCTCTATAGGTATTATCTCGTCGACGTATCTATTAGCAATCTTTAAATAACACTCGGAACTTACTTCCGATGTATACTGTGGCCACAGATTTAACAGACTGCTAAATATATATGGACTACATATGCTCTGTACACAGAACTGACGGATCCTATCTTGACACACACATGATATCCTGAGGATCGATCCACACCCAACGAACAGGCGGATGTCTGATCTAAATAGATCGGTGACGTGACTGCTATCTAAGTGTGGAGGATGTCTCATACATCTACAGTGGTGTCTCAAGTCGAAGGACCACTATGCTACTCAACCCGAGAAGATTCTTATTGATGTTGGTGTACCATCCATTAAGAATCTTCGGTGAGCCGTTCAATGTTTATCCACTATAAACACCTACACGTCTATACGAGTCTCCATATACTCATGGTTCATTGGGATAAACCATCGGACCAAGTCTCGATATACGACATGTACTGGTCTCAACGGATTTGACTAACCGACCCGTGTTAGCAAATCTTGACCAGGAACTATGTTTGATAATATACATATAGCAGTGACACTTCCCAATGTCAATTACAAACTAACTTTGTAACTGTGTACTGCATTATATATTATCGGGCTTTTGTCTAATATATACATATCACTAAACTACATTTAGTTTCAATCTAATCGTAATCAGATCGAATACGTATATAAAAACAAGTTGTGCAACCACAAATAAGTAATATTATGGAATAAGGGGATGTTCGTATTCATGAATCAGACATAAATACGGTCCGGATTGGTGCTCTGAGCACCAACCCCAACACATCCGTAGATTTGATCTTACAGTCTCTTTCTGACAGCTGGAGCGGTCCATTATGAACTGAAATATGATGAACCAAGAAAATACTCTTGGAAAGTTGATGTACATGCTGAAAGAGGCAGAAAATGAGCTTCTGAAGGGCAAAAAACGTAAGGCGCACTTCATTTCAACATCTCATAATGCTAAGGTTTGGCCGAAGGCTTCTGGAGGTGTAAAGAAGAAGAAGAATAGAAAGGGAAAAACCAAATCATAAAAGTCTTATGGGAAGGAAAATGACAAATCCCAAGATGTCTGCCTGTAATATGGCAAATGGGGTCACTGGAAGCGTGACTGCCGTAAGTACAAGGCATAGATAAAGGAAGTGAAGGCGGGTAAGGCAGCAGCTTCAGGTATGTTTGTTATTGAGATAAAAATGTCTAATTCTAGTTTTAAAAATTGGATTTTTTATTCTGGTTGTGGTACTCATATATGTACTGATGTGAAGGATCTGTAGATTAGCAGGAGATTGGCTTCAGGAGATATTGATCTCCGAGTTGGAAATGAGATTAGAGTTGTCGTTTTGGCTGTTGGACCTATATTTTGGAACTGCCCTCTGGGCATGTACTTAATTTATCAAACTGCTATAATGTACCTAGTTTGACTAGATACATTATATCTGTATCATGTTTGACCCAACGTGGGTATACTTTTGTATTCAGAAACACGGGGTGTTTTGTTTATAAAAATGATTTTGAGATATGCAGTGCTGATGTTAATAATGGTCTTTATATTTTGAATATAAATCAATCTTAAACATATACCATGACAAACAAAAGGCTTAAATTAAGTAACAAAGATGAAACTTATATGTGACATTGTCGTCTGGGACACATTAACAAGATTCGTATATCCAGACTTTCGAAGAGTGGGTACTTGGACAGATTTGATCCAAATTCATATGACGTGTAAGAATCTTGTTTATTAGGTAAAATGCCTAAAACACCTTTTATCGGTAAAGGTTCACGTGCCACCAAACTGTTAACCCTCGTTCATAGTGACATTTATGGGCCTAATTCTAGCCAGGCTAGAGGTGGATATGAATACTTCGTAACCTTTACGGATGATGCATCGCGTTATGGTTATGTGTATCTTATGAGACATAAGTCGGAAACCTTTGAGAAATTCAAAGAGTTCCGACAAGAAATAGAAAAACAGACCGGCAAAAGTATTAAAATATTACGGTCGGACCGTGGTGGAGAATACTTAAGCAATGAGTTTCTCGAAGGAGTATGGTATTCTTTCACAGTGGACTCCTCCCGGAACACCTCAATTAAACGGTGTGTCCGAATGGAGAAACCGAACTTTATTGGATATGGTAAGGTCCATGATGAGTCGCACTAAGCTACCAATTTCCTTCTGGGGATACGCATTGAATAGTGCAATACTTATTTTGAATAAGGTTCCGTCAAAGTCTGTTCAACTGACTCCATATGAAATATGGACAGGAAAGAAATCGGGTTTCTCATTCCTGAAGATTTGGGGATGCTGGACATACGTTAAACGTTTGGATAATACCAAACTATAACCCAAATCGGATAAGTGCCTATTTGTAGGTTATCCTAGGGAAACCAAATGATATTACTTCTACCACCCACAAGAGAACAAGGTATTTGTTGCTCTACATGCGGTTTTCCTTGAAAAGAAATTCCTAAATGCAGTGGTAAGTGGGAGGAAAGTAGAACTCGATGAAAATCGGAGTAATACTGTTCCTAACACCGATTCCTTAACGGAACACAAACAGTTCATCAGGGATGAGACTGTACTACAATGTTCTAATACACAAGAACCGTGTAGGCCGGAGAGTCAGAAAACAACCTTAGAGGTATGGGTTTCTGATCTCACCTCATGTAGATATTAATCTTATTGAAGAAGACGAACTGGCTATGTATGATGAAGCGATACAAGGTATCGAATCCGTTTTATGGCAAGATGCCATGAAGTCAGAAATGGATTCTATGTATACCAACCAAGTTTGAACACTGGCTGATGCACCAGAAGGCATAAAGCCTATTGATTGTAAATGGGTCATCAAGAAGAAGACTAACATGGATGGCTGTTGGTTTCTATTAGGGTCCCAAGATCAATTTAAGCAATGAAAGATTGTGAATACAAAATGAAGTTTGGCGGAATCACACTTATATTGAACGGATTTAGGATGTGTCAAAAATAAAAATTTATCCTCCAAGTTTCGGCCAAGCTCCAAGATCCAAGATCTAAGCTCTAAGCTTTGTCTTTTGATTCCAAGCTTTTGGGATGGTTTCCCTATCACCTTTGAATGATCCTTGTGTGTGCTAGCACTCTTGAAGATTTGCAACAAATCTTCTTCTTCTTCTTCTTCTTCTTCCTTGAAGCTCTCGACAATGAGAGGCAAAGAGAGGGAGAGGATTTCTTTTGGTTGAAACCGTGAGAGAGAGAGTGAATTATTTGATTTCAAAAATCAAATGAAAGATATACCAAACATTTGGTAAAAGTCTTTCAATCATTACACACAAAATATGTTTTACAAGTCATCATCATGCCTTCACCAAAACTCATCACCAAAAAGTAACTAAAAGTGACAAGTGATGTGACATATAGGCCCTACTTGATTCAAAGTCCGAGTAGGCCCGCGACACATCTCAGGCTCGGGTTCGCTAATTCTGAATTAACGAATTTTCCATTGCGACGTAATTAAATCAAATTTAATTAAATAATTATGCCAAACAAAATTACTATTCACATCGCTCGCGAATTAATTCTAAATTAATTCGTTTGCCCGAATTAAAATCCAATTTTAATTCCGCGTCAAAATCTAATTTCGTTTAATATATCGAATATATTATTTTATCGATTAATTCCAAATTAATATTTCTCTCACTTCAAATAGTATTTTATCCTAGATAAAATCTCTCCGTAATTAATCCCAAATTTATTGAGTTCGAATCATACGTCATCGGTGAATCTTTGGGAAGCGACCCAAGAGATCCCTGGATATATTGGCAGTAAATCCGATCGTCGGACTATCCGAACACGTACGTATCTCGTACTATATTTTTACCGATTTATGAGACATGATTAACTTCTAGCAAAGCGCCATGCCTACCCAATTCTCCAGAAATATTCCTAATGGAATATGTGATCTTTGCCAGGCGTATTATACGTAGTATTGCATATTATGATCCAGTATCGAATGTCACTTGCAAGGCTTGGGGCTGGAATAGTGTCTGCCCCGTACGAAGCATATATCGGATCACAAGCAACTAGTCTTTTTAATCGGATAATCATGACCTTGTCATATTATCTCGATGGTTGCAACATATTAGAGTACCAGTTCTGTATCCATGTGTGATCATCATCTCCATATGACTGAAGTGATACTTCATTCTTGACATTACATCCAATACTCTACGATTCTCAATAAACCCAGAAGAGTCGTACACATAACCTGTTAAAGTCCCGGATGACCAAAATCAAAGCGTATTGATTGTCGTAAGTACTAGTGATGCAAGTCTCAAGTTAAGACCAAATACACCTACCCTGATGCGGATTCCCATAGACACATAGTCATACTACCAATGAGGTCTATCCAAAGCGAAGCTGTTTTCCGTACTATCGGTAAAACATAACCTCCTATCACACTTGCATAAGTATCCAATACTTAAATACATGAGAATTATGCTGTTACGCTTCCATAACACGCACAAGTGCAATACTAATATATTCTGCATTATCGATGTCCAGTCTCGATAATACTACGACTAGGGATATTTAATGATTAAACTGTTGTGATTGATATCGTCTCACATCTCATCAATCCAGAACTAATCATAAGGACTTTTATCATATATGTTTCCAAGTAAATAAATTACAAAATGATAAAAGGCAATTTCATTGTCACATAGTTAATTTGTATAAAAAACACAATGTCTTTTACAAATAGTGACGCTATGGGTCATAACTGTCCAACAATCTCCCACTTGGCCTATAGCCAGTCACTCAAGCATCTAATACCTGAACTATTGATGAGTGGTATTTATATCACTATTTCCTACTCATTTAACCTAATATTTTGTTTAGTTTCTCGAGTTTTATAAACGTTTTGATGTGTTTTTGTTTATTTTGCAGATAAAAGTAATATTTCGACTTAATGGAATCAAATCGGGGCTAAAACGATGAAATCCGGAGGGAAAAAGGTCAAAAACGAAATTTTTCTACACGCATCACGAAGTGTAGTCAAAATTTCCAGTTTTGCGTAATGGTCGTATTTTGGCCATAACTTTTTCGTCCGATGTCCGATTGAGCTGATTCAAGTTGCAGATTAAAGAAGACTCGAAGATCTACAACTTTAAAAGTCAAAATAATTTCTAATTCTGAATTTTTCATGGCCGAAATTGATGAAAAATACAGTACATTTTGTGTATCTACTATAGTCACTTACAAAATATAAAATAAAAAAATAAAAATTGTCAAACTTCCACCAAACATGCTTGCCATGTTTGATGCCATGTTTGGTGCCATGTTTGGTGCCATTTTTGCTGTCATGTCTTGTGGCATGTTTGGTGGAGTGTTTGGTGGAGCAATTTGTGGAGCAATTGGTGGAGAAATTGGTGGAAACCTTTAAGTTTTTCTATAAATACCAAACCATTTCATTTGTAATTCTCATGCTTTCCTTAGGTTTTTGTAAGGAATTTAAGGATTGCATATTGTGTGTTTATTTTTAGTAATTTAATTTATGTATTTTTATTTTCAATAATAGCAGTAGTTCTCTTCTTCTTCTTTTTTTTTTTTATGTTTAGTAGTTAATTTTTCGCTGGGGAAGGTGAAGCTTTTAATTTTAATTTAGATTAATATCCCTTAATTATAATATAAAATTTATTATTCACTAAAAGGAATTACCGCCTTAATGGCTGGTTTTATTTATTTGGCAAAGTAGATACCGCCTATATGGCTGGTCTTTAGGTGACAGATAATTACCGCCTATATGGATGATTTATGTTCAAATATTATTATCGCCTTTATGGTTGGTTGGACTTCATTTAAATCTGACTTAATAAGGAATACCGCCTACATGGCTGGTTGGTTATCACCGTTAAATTCTATATTATAATAAGAGAGATTTCTAAATTAGAAATAGTAAAAGTGGATCCCCAACCCCAACATTTTATTTTTATTCTAGAGAAGTGATGAAACACAATATCCGCACTTAATAATTGATTTTCTTTTTATGGGTAGTTCTTTAGTTGTTTATTGAGTCTTAAGCTTAATGCGTCTTGTTAACTGGCCATTAATAAGATTGATGGGGTAAAAACTAAAATGAACTAGACATAAGGATTTTAGGTTTCAGCATTAGATTCAATAGTCCACGATCTTCCTTGAGGATAATAACCCTTTAATAGATTTCCTTACAAGATAAGAATATACCTGTCGGGCGGTGGTAGCCATTAATTGGAACTTGGTCTTAATGAATCCAGGTAATGTGGTTGACATATGAATATGGTTCAATTGGGTTATACTGGGTATTTGCGTCTGACTATCGGAAGAGGCTTTTGCATATCATCGTGTTCCAGGTTAACAAATTAATTTATTACACATAAATAAGAGAGTCAATAATTATCTTTTTAATAATATGTGTGGAGTCACGACCCTAGATCTTTGAGTCTTTTCTTCTATTTTCTTTAGTATTTTCTTTTGTGTCTTTATTTTAGTTTATTTAAGCAAATCCATATTCAACCAACCAATCAAAAGCAATCAATTCCCTTTTCCCTACAATTAGATACTTGTAAATAAATAGTATTAACAATTAATAACAATAGTAGGAATTAAGTCCTCGTGGGATCGATATTTTTATACTACTTGAACGATACGTGCGCTTGCGTTATACGCGTGTGAATGCACCGGTCAAGTTTTTGGCGCCGTTGCCGGGGACTTATTTTTCTTGAGTTATTAATTTTGAAGCTATCTAATTTACTTGTATCTAATTTTCTTATTTTTATTTGTAATTTTTATTTCTATCTTTTGTTTTCAGGTGGTTGAAAAATGGAACATTATTGGGAGATTGAGAGATCACAAACTTTACTAGAAGAAGATACACCCCAAATCTGGGAGCAACAGTCCGGTTATCTGAGGCCTGTTGTCCAATCCAACGATTATCATTGGATTCCAGAACCAAGCAATTCAACATTTGCTCAACAGAACGAAATGTGGAGATGTGTAATATGTGATGGTAACCACCCGAGCGATCAATGTATATACCTTTCAGAGTGGCAGAATTATTGGAATCATTCAAGGTACGAAGAACCATCACATTTTTCATCTTATCCACCATCTACATTTGATCATCATCAAGAACCAGAACCATCATAGGAAGATCAGATAATTGACATGCTCAAAGATTGGATTAAGAAACAAGACGAAAAGTTGGATACAATGCTTGAAACGTACTAGAATCAACTCGAAAGTATTCAGAGACAATCAGAATCCACTCAGAGGATGACAGATCAAATGAGACAAATATCAGAAAACCAGAGCTACATACCTCAAAGAGTATTTTCAGATGATACTGATGAAGCCTTCGAGTACCCAGAAATCCACAATGACACTTCAACAGATGAGGAGGCTGAGCAGTATCAACAACCAGAGGTATCAGTTTAGGAACCCAAACCAGCAAAGTCTCTGTTTGACTTTTATTATTCAGATTCTGACTCTGACGATGAAGTTGAGCTGTTCGTACCAACAAAAATTGAGGATGGAATTCTGTGTCTTCAAAACGAAGATCTTGGAGATTGCATTGCAATGATGTTTGAAGAAGAATTACCAACCACAGAGGATAAAGGCTTACAGACAGAGACATCTTTACATCCTCCCGTTGAAGATTTTGGAGCATCCATTGCACAAATGTTTGAAGAAGATCTACCTGAGCCAATCACTTCACTCAGATCAGAGGATGAAGACCTAAAATCGGATATCTTTTTACATCATCAGGTTGACACTTATTTAGCATGTATTTCACAGATGACATATGAAGAACTGAATGCAGAAATCCTAAAATACATCTGTGAAGAAAAGGTGGAGAAGGAGCAAGAAGCAGAGCAAATGGAAGAACAAATGTCTGACCTTAATAAAGATCCAGTGAATTCATGCGAAACATCACTAATTTGGGGAGAACAATTCAAAGATATCGCCCAGAAGATTGACCAAATGAAACTTTCATTCCAAGTCAAGCACCATACGAGACCTCCTGATTTTCTTTCTTTCTTTTCAAGTACCACTGGAGCGACAAAGATAAAAAAGGTGGCACAAGCACTGAATGAGACAAAATTATTTTTGCCACTTTACAATTGGAAGAGACCATTCAAAATCAACGCTCATAGGATCGTCTTTAATCGGACATCTAAAACGACGCTGAAACCTCATTGACAGATGGATTTCAGTCACGTCTGGCTAAAGACAAAAAATTTAGCACTCGCAGGGAGGCAACCCATGCAATTTTGTTATAATTTTCGTTTTCATATTTTGTGTAAACTTTTTAATTTTGTGTGTTACTTTTTCATGTAAAATCATAAACGGAGCATTTTAAGACAGAAGAAATGGTGTTTGGCAATCGCAAAGATGAGAGCTAATTCATGAGTGATGGCTGAGTAAGGAATGAATTCTTGAGACGCATCCTCATGAATTTATACTAAGCGAGTGGCGTATTGAGTACATAATTATGTTGCCTTAATTATTGCTTTGATTTGATTTTCTTTTGTTATTATCTTTATTTTCGCCGATAAGATTTATACTTTTTGACTTTTCACGATTTATTTTAACGTTCATCTAATAATTGTCATTTGGCAGATACTAGTGCAATTATTACTTACCCATTTTCAGGTTCTATAAATTCAGCTGTACATTTCTATCTTCGACACATCCAAATAAGAGAGAGAAAATGGAAGCAACTTCACACCAGCGAATCAAGCGAATTTGTGTTTTCTATGGATCCAATTCTGGTAATAAACCAGAATTCATCGAGGCTGCAAAGGAATTGGGGCGATTCATAGTGGAGCAAAATATGCACCTAGTATATGGCGGTGGCAATCTTGGATTGATGGGAAGCATTTCAAAAGCCGTTCAGGATGGTGGCAGTCATGTTTTGGGAATCATTCCAAAACCTTTGGCGGACGAACACTTAATCGGACAAACAAATGGAGATAAACGCATCGTATCTGGAATGCCTGAAAAAATTCATGAAATGATCAATACTGCGGATGCGTTTATTGCGTTACCAGGAGGGCTTGGGACGTTTGAAGAAATGTTCACTGTAGCATCATGGGCGCACTTAAACATTCATCGGAAGCCCATTGGGTTACTTAACATTGAGCATTTCTTCGATTTTCTGTTTGTATTTCTTGCGGAAGCTAAGAGACATGAGTTCGTCACGAAATCAGTACATGATATCTTTCTGACAGCGACAAAGGCTGAAGAATTAATTGACCAAATCCTAGCCTTTGAACCAAAACTCGACCCCATTCTTTCTAAGTTAAACTAGTCTGATAGCGATCGTGGTAAGAGCGTAAATTGGACATAGATCTTAATCGATAATTTTCTGTATTTCAGCTAACCAGGTACTTTCTCTAAACTCTTCTTTTACTTTTTAAGACATTGGGGACAATGTCTCATTTAGGTTTGGGGGAGGAGAATAGTTTATTAGTATCTGTTTTTATTATGTTGTTTTTATTTTTAGTTAAAATTTTAATTATTTTATTTTTATTATTTTTGGTCCAAATTTTTTCGAAAAATACAAAAAATTTGAAATTTTTTACAAAAATCAAAAAAATAATTTATGTTTATGTGTTTTAATTTGATCAATCAGGAGAACCTATTTTCGAAACAAGTTAATTTTTGTTTATTTCCTTTTAAATTATTTAATTTGTGAATTCTCCATAAAACGGACTAAAATGGATCTTCATATGCTCAGTTGGCAGGTATTATCAATATGCATGGTAACATACGGACATGAGTTGTAATTGAAAAGTTTGTAATATTCAGTGCTTTAGTTTAATTGGAGGAAACATCTATAAATGGCAATCGAGTAAAAAAAATGAGAAAAAAAAACATCCGAGATCGAGTTATTAAGTCCGTATGGGTGTTTTAACACTTAATGAATCCAGGTAATTTGGTTGACATAGACATATGGTTCAATTAGGTTATACTGGGTATTTGCATTTGACCATCGACATAGGATTTTGCATAATTTCGTGTTCCAGATTAGTAAACCGACTTATTACACAAACATAAAATAACCACTTCATCTTTAATTAGATATTGGAAGAAATCACAACCCTAAATAGTTTTATAAATTTGAATTACCTTAATCTACTATCGCCATTTTAAATACTTGTTTTAAATTTTAAGTTTAAAGCCGTCACCATTCCAATCAAACAATCAATCTGTTAGATACTTGTAATCATTTGGCCTCATAAAATTATAGATTAGATAATAAGTCATCGTGAGATCGATACTTTTTATACTACTTGAAAATACGTGCGCTTGCGTTATATGCGTGTGTAAGCACTGGTCATAGGTGTATCAAATCCATTTTACTTTATTGCCAACCACTTCTATCAATGGTTGACAATTGATGTAAGTCATGAGTCCCACCTATTTAATTCAAAATTTGGTTGGCTTACACAACACAATTTGGGCCCGGTTCATTTAATTCTACTAAACGAATTTTCTGTCGCGACGTAATTAAATCTAATTTAATTAAATAATTATGCCTCACAAAAATTATTATCAAAGTCGCTTACAAATTAATTCCAAATTAATTCGTTCGCTAGAATAAAAATCCAATTTAATTCCGCATTGAAATCCGATTTCATTTAATATATCTAATATATTATTTTAGCCCAATTAAATAAATTAAATAGTATAATCTAATTTAACTATTAAATTATTTTAGGGATTAATTCCAAATTAATCGCGTTCTCTCCTTTCGACGAATTTAATCATAGATAAATTCTCGACGCAATAAATCCCGGATTAATCATTTCTCTGATAATTAATCCCAGATTAATTCCTGCTGTAATTAATCTCAGATTAATTTTCTCTCTCTTAATTAATCCCAGATTAATATTGTTTGAGTCAAATATCATTGGTGAATCTTGGGATGCGACCCGAGAGATCTCTGGATATGTTGTTAGTAAATACGGTTATCGGACTATCCGAATACGTGCGTACCCGGTACCACATTCTTACCGATTTACAAGACATGGTTGGCTTCCAGCAAAGCACCGTGCCTACCCAATTCTCTAGAAATATTCTTCTACGGAATATATGATCTTTGTCAGGCGTAGTATACATAATATTGCCCATTACGATCCAATATCGGATGTCACATGCTAGGCCTGAGGCTGGAGTTGTGTCTGCCCCGTACGAAGCATATATCGGATCACTAGCAACTAGTCTCTTTATGATTGGAAAGTCATGACCTAGTCATACTTCCCCAATGGCTATAACACTTAGAGTACCAGTTCTGTACCCCTGCGTGATCATCATCTCAATATGACTGAAGTGATACTTCCTTCTTGACATCACACTCAATACACTACGATTCTCAATATACACCGAAGAGGCGTACACAAAACCTGTTAAAGCCCCGGATGACCAAAACCAAAGTATATTGATTGTCACAAGTATTAGCGATGCAAGTCTCAGGTTAAGACCAAATACACCTACCCTGATTCGGATTCCCATAGACACATAGTCATACTACCAATGAGGTCTATCCAGAGCGAAGTTGTTTCCGTACCATCGGTAAACAGAACCTCCTATTACACTTGCATGAATATCCAATACCCAAATATATGAGAACTATGTCGTTACGCTTCCATAACACGCACAAATGTAATACTAGCCTATTCCACATTATCGATGTCCAGTCTCGATAATACTACGGCTAGGGATATTTAATGATTAAACCTTTGTGGATTAATACTGTCTCATATCTTATTAATCCGGAACTAATCATAAGGACGTTTATCATTTATATATCTGAGTAATCCAATTACAAATGATAAAAGAGCAATTTCCTTTGTCACATAATTAATTTGTACAACAGCATCATGTTCTGTATAAATAGTGATGTTATGTGTCATAATTGTCCATCACCAAGTAAGATTAATTTAACACTTTTTTTTTTCCAGTATGTCTACTCTATTATTTGATGAAACGTATTTATAAAGCATGCATTGATTTTTGAGTATTTACAGTCCCTAGAATTTGTTAATGTTGTTATTGCCAAATGATCTACCATAAATAAAGACTTCCCAATCCACAGTCCATAAGCAATTGTTACACTCAATAATTACAAAATTTTTCAAGATTAAAGATCATGATTTCAAAATAATGGTTAAATGAGGTGATTTCAAATTTATTGGTGTTAGTTTCAAGTTTAATGATCTCAGTTTCATATTAATTTTCAAGTTGCCAAATGTTTCAAGTTTAATGGTCATTAAACTTAAATTCTTTCCATTAAACGTGAAACCAACACCAATAAATTTGAAATCTCCACATTTAACCATTAACCTGAAATCATGACCATTAAACTTGAAATATTGGACAACAACTTGAAACATTTTTAATGCTTAAAAATAATACGAAAATGACATTATTAAACTTGAAACCAACATCAACAAATTTGAAATCACCTCATTTAACATATAACTGGAAACAATAACCATTAAACTTGAAACATTAGCTAATAACTTGAAACTATTTTAATGTTTAGAATAATATGAAAATTGCATTAACTAAAACTATAACCATTAAACAGTTTCAAGTTTAATACTATCAATTTTGTATTATTTTCCACCCATTAGAAGAGTTTCAAATTTGGTAATGGGATCAAGTTTAATAGTCTTACTTTTAGGTTTTGCATTATTTTTGCTTATATTTCTAAGTTAATGAACATGGAGATTAAAATTTTTCATATGTACATAATTTTTTTTTTTTTTTTTCTAAAATTAACGAGAATGGAGATGAATTTTTTTTCCATATTTACTAAAGTTAATAAGCATAGAGATAAAAATGAGCACGAATACATTGCTAGTAGTTTCAGGAATAATTGACATATAATGAAGAAACCAAAACATACTACATGTACCTAATACTTTACACCAATGATAATTTTTCAAGTATTAATACAATAAAAATTTTTTATTTTTAAAGTTAATGATAATGGAAATTAATTTTTTTTTTCCATATTTACTTAAAATTTCTTATATTACTTAAATTAATGAGTATGGAGATGAAATTTTTTATTTATTTATTTGTTTTTTTAATTTACTTAAAAAAATTAGATTTACTAAAGTTAATGAGTATGGAGATGAAAATATATATTTTTTATTTTTAAATACTAAAACTAATGAGACTTGATATAGATTTTTATTATTATTTATTATTATTTTTTATACATTTACAACTTCCAGTTTACAAACTCCAAACACGAAAGCCTAATTAACCATCATTTTATTTGTTTATATGTCATTAGTTTCAAAAAATTTGGAAGCTTTTCCTTGAATATAAATTATAAGAAAGAGCCACGTATGAATGACATGAACCAAAATTTCATTTAATGGTTAAAGTGTATATATATATATTTGGATAACAGGGTGTCCGGGCCAACTTACGCGCACCTCAACTAATCTTCGGGACCTGTGCCCCGTTCCCTCAGAAGTTTCCCAACACAGATCATGGTAAATTTACATTAAAATACATTGTTTCAAATCTATTATCTTTGATTTCAATTTCAAATGGCAAATTTGTCTGCACAGATAAATGGGTAAAATATAAGCAAAGTGTAAATAAAATTTAAGTATAAAATATTCAATGATGTTTAGCCTGCTCTTATATAGGGATTGATAACTCATTATAAGGGGTTGATTAGTTTTTCTCATGTATTCTGATAACTTGTAAAGGAGAGCAAAAAATTAGTGTAAGCGAGATATAGAGCAGGTTGGTTTGACCCAAGCTCCAAATAAAAATTTTATTTTCGTTGCATCTGTGGACGTAGGTTGGATCTATTTCGCCGAACTACGTTAAACTCTTTATTTTTACGTGTTTTCTGATTTGCTTACCAAGTTTGATTTATTTTTCAACTAACCAAATAAATTTACTATTTGAGGAAGATTTGTTTGAGAAGTGATTTTTTCCGAATTACTTCTGAAATGAAAAACCGTCATCAACAAATAGTATAAGGTAAAATATAAGCAAAGTGTAAATAAAACTTGAAGTATAAAATATTCAGTTTAAAAGCTTGCTTGAATATTTTACAAGGCATACATAGAGGATTCTAGCCATTGGATTCAATTTTGCTTAAATCTAACAGTTTATATTTTAATTGATTTTTAAGTGAATTTAAAATATTATATTACATGAAACTTTATTTTTTTGGCCGGCAAACCAACATATAAAAACTTCCTTTTAATTCGAAACCCTAAAATCCCAGCAGCTCTGCTCGTCGTCTTCATCCCAAGAACTCAATTTCGGCTTCAGCGCAAATTCGTGACTTATCACATGAAACACCAAATAGCAAAACTAGTAACAAATGGCTTCTACAAAGAAGCACTTAATTTATACACACACCACCACTCTACTTCTTTGCTCCCCCACAAATTCACCTTCCCTCCTCTGTTCAAAGCATGCGCCAAGCTCAAATCACCCACACAAGGCCAAATCATCCATGCCCATTTCATCAAATCTCGGTTTCCATCAGACGTTTATGCAGCCAATGCTCTGATTGGAATGTACATAAAACTCAATCTACTCAGTGATGCTCTTAAAGTGTTCGATGAAATGCCTGACCGGGACTTGTCGTCATTGAACTCGGCAATTTCCGGGTTTGCCCACAATGGGTATTTTAGACAAGCTTTGAGGGTGTTTAAAGAAGCACTGGTCGGAACGTTTAGGCCTGATTGTTTCACTGTTGCTAGTGCGTTGTCTGCTTGTGAGAGTGTTGATCATGGCTTGCAAATGCATTGTTTGGCGATAAAGTTGGGCGTTGAAATGGATGTATGTGTGGCAAATTCATTAATGACTATGTATTCAAATAAGAAAGAAATAATTTTGGCTACTAGAGTGTTCGGAGAGATGCCTGAGAAGAATGTTGTGAGCTATAATGCCTTTTTTACCGGCCTTTTGAATAATGGAATTCCTCTAGTGGTGTTAAAAGTGTTCAAGGACATGAGGAAGTGTTTAAGTGAAGCACCCGATTCCGTTTTAATTATTTCTGTTATTTCTACGTGTGCAAATCTTTTATATCTTCAGTTTGGTAGGCAGGTTCATGGGCTTATAAAGAAAATTGAGATGCAATCTGATACTATGGTTGGTACTGCACTTGTTGACATGAATTCAAAATGCGGTTGTTTGCCTTGGGCTCATAATGTATTCCAGGAATTGAATGGGAGCAGAAATATTCTGACATGGAATTCAATGATATATGGAATGATGTTAAATGGACAGAGCTCGAAAGCCATGGAGTTGTTTGATCAGTTAGCATATGAAGGATTTAAACCTGATTCAGCAACTTGGAATTCAATGATCAGTGGATTTTCTCAACAAGGAATGGTATTTGAAGCTTTTAGGTACTTTCAGAAAATGCAGCTAGCTGGCACAGTCCCATGTTTAAAATGCATTACAAGTGTTTTATCAGCTTGTGCAGACTATTCTGCTCTTAAGTGTGGAAAAGAGACTCATGGACATGTTATTAGAACTGAGTTAAATAAGGATGAATTCATGGCTACAACTCTTATTTATATGTATATGAAATGTGGGAAACATGCTTGGGCACGAGGAGTTTTTGACCAATTTGAGATAAAACCTGATAATCCTGCATTTTGGAACGCGATGATTTCTGGATACAGAATGAATGGGGCATATGAGTCAGCAGTTGAAGTTTTTGACCTAATGCAGGAAGAGAAGGTAAAACCAAATTCAGCATCTCTTGTTGTTGACCTGTCTGCAGGTATTCATGCTGGTCAGCTTGACAAAGCATGGGAAGTTTGCAATCTGAATATTATAATCATGGATTTATGACTTTCTTATATCGGCAATTGGTATTGTATTAGTGACGTATGTCATGTGAAATGAATAGGGGAAGTTATCAAGATCTTTTTTTGAATCTCAGCTCAATTTAAACTCGGTAGTGATAATTACTATCACTACCAAAGAATCTCAACTTATTTTTTGAAACTTTAATGTAGTGCATCATGTCTGTTGATTACAATTGAGGAACTTTTGTTGGTTCAAATTTATTTAAGTGGCTGCTTGTTCATTGTTTTTGAAACAATTGATGACACTGAGAAGTGTTTTTTTTGGTTTGGCCTTTTACTGTTATGTAGGCGGTGAGAATGTCAACTCCTGCAAGGAAGATATCGATAAGGAATTTTAAGAGGTTACATCAAGATCCTCCTGTTGGCATTAGTGATGCTCCTCAAGACAACAACATAGTACTTTAGAATGCCGTTATTTTCGAGTATGTGAATGAAGGAATAACTTAAAATTTTTCCAATTTGTAGAAAACTTCCATTTTGATATTTCTAGTTAAGGTTTTGACTAGGTTGTTTGTATTAATATCTTTTACTGATTAAATTTCAGGCCTGATGACACCCCATGAGATGGAGCTAAAATCATTTATTGTACTTAATTTGGCTTATTTTTCTTCTCTTTTTGGGGATGAGGTAGGGGTGTTGGGATGTATATCCTAGAGTTACATATGATGTAAACGACTTTATATGTTTTGAAATAAAATGATTCATTATTTATTTATCAAAGTGTTTGTTTAATTTTCGCATATTATAAATTATCTTGAATACCCTAATTACTTATGTGCCTTCAGACTTAGTGTATGAGTGTCATACACCAGAGTATTTAAGTCTAAGTTAGTAATCTTAAATAGTCCATAGAGAGCAAACAAAACTGATACTTTGTTTGTTGTTTATCTATAGCTGCGGTCCATTCTATATTTGTATTGCCGATGCACCCCATTGGTCACCAGCGGGACCAACATAACAAAGGATGAGTTTTTTAGGGGTGGGGTCGAATTGGGAGATTTGGGAAGTTATGGCATTTTCGTGATTCCAGAAAATCTTGGGGTATTTATAGGAAAGTTTCTGAAATTTACGTTCAGATCCCCGAAAATTACAATCAGGCCCCTGTCACGGGCTTTCACAGAAATGTATACTGTTGAAGTCATTCTGATATAAATTTCAAAAAGTGTTTAACGCGAAAGTTGTTCATCTCGGGAAAAAGAGTTTAATCGTTCAAGAATCAGCTCAATCAGAGGTCGTTTGCTATTTTTATAGCTGAGATAAGAAACTTTTATGCGCAGAAGGATATAATCAAAAATCGAGTAACCGATTCTCAGAATCACACATTTTCCAATGCGGCGAAACTTCACTTTAAGATATTCCAACCTATTTCCCTAACACATAAAGTCTTATTTCCGAATATCATTCAATTCCAAATTCTAAACTTCATTTCGGAAAGCTTCCAGAATCGTTTTCAAAAATTCGGGATATTACATAGCAACTGTAAGTGTCCTAGACATGTCACGGGATCTCTAAGCGTGATTATTGTGTGAATTAATCAAGAAACTTGCAGAATACTTACATTGATCGGATTTAGGATTTCAAAATTCCATGGATGTTGAAGCTTCCAAGCTCATGGGTGAGTATCCCTATCACCCTCAAATGACTCCCATATGTGCTAGCAAAAACAAAATGGTAGAATTTTGCTCTCCAGAAGCAACAATTCAACCTGGAGAGAGAGGAAGCAATCGGCCTATTCAAAGAAGAAACAGAGGCCATATGCTTTTTACTTTCTAAAAGAAAAACAATTTTTAAGTCGAAGGCCATTTGGACCAACTTCAAAAGAAGGCAAATTTGCCTTCAACTTTATTCATTCGGCCAAAGTCAGTGGCCTTGTTGTTTGTTTCTCATTCGGCCAAAGGCTTTCATTCAGAAGCAAATTGCTTCTTTTTCGGCCAATTTGAAAAATGAAGTCAGTGGCTTCATAATTCATTTACTCGGCCAATTTCAAGAATCCAAAATGGCCACTTCCCTTTTTCTTTTTTTAAAGTAAAGCAAAAAGGTTGCTTTCGGTAAGGGAGAGAGATTAATAAATTCCAAAAAAATTTCATTAATTAATTGTGTTATGTATTTGGACTTAGTACGTGTATCAAATCCATTTTACTTTATTGCCAACCACTTCTATCAATTGTTGACAATTGATGTAAGTCATGGGTCCCACCCATTTAATTCAAAATTTGGTTGGCGTACACAACACAATTTGGGCCCGGTTCATTTAATCCGACTAAACAAATTTTCCGTCGCGATGTAATTAAATCTAATTAAATTAAATAATTATGCCTCTCAAAAATTATTATTAAAGTCGCTTACGAATTAATCCAAATTAATTCGTTCGCTAGAATAAAAATCCAATTTAATTCCGCGTTGTAATCCGATTTCATTTAATATATCTAATATATTATTTTAGCCCAATTAAATAAATTAAATAGTAAAATCTAATTTAACTATTAAATTTATTTTACCGATTAATTCCAAATTAATCGCATTCTCTCCTTTCGAGGAATTTAATCCCAGATAAATTCTCGACGCAATTAATCCCAAATTAATCATTTCTCTGATAATTAATCCCAGATTAATTCCTGCTGTAATTAATCCCAGATTAATCTTCGCTCTCTTAATTAATCCCAGATTAATATTGTTCGAGTCAAATATCATTGGTGAATCTTTGAGATGCGACCCAAGAGATCTCTGGATATATTGGCAGTAAATACGGTTATCGGACTATCCGAATACATTCGTAACCGGTACCACTTTCTTACCGATTTACCAGACATAGTTGGCTTCTAGCAAAACATCGTGCCTACCCAATTCTTCAGAAATATTTTCTACGGAATATATGATCTTTGTCAGGCGTAATATACGTAGTATTGCGCATTACGATCCAGTATCGGATGTCGCATGCTAGGTCTGAGGCTGGAGTTGTGTCTGCCCTGTACGAAGCATATATCGGATCACTAGCAACTAGTCTCTTTATGATTGGAAAGTCATGACCTAGTCATATTTCCCCGATGGCTATAGCACCTAGAGTACCAGTTCTGTACCCCTGCGTGATCATCATCTCCATATTACTGAAGTGATACTTCCTTCTTGACATCACATACAATACACTATGATTCTCAGTATACCCAGAAGAGGCGTACACAGAACCTGTTAAAGGCCCGAATGACCAAAACCAAAGTATATTGATTGTTACAAGTATTGGCGATGCAAGTCTCATGTTAAGACCAAATACACCTACCCTGATTCAGATTCCCATAGACACATAGTCATACTACCAATGGGATTCCGAGGGGTCTATCCAGATCGAAGTTGTTTCCGTACCATCGGTAAACAGAACCTCTTATTACACTTGCATGAGTATCCAATACTCAAATATATGAGAACTATGTTGTTACGCTTCCATAACACGCTCAAGTGTAATACTAGCCTATTCTGCATTATCGATGTCCAGTCTCGATAATACTACGGCTAGGGATATTTAATGATTAAACCTTTGTGGATTAATATTGTTTCATATCTTATTCATCCGGAACTAATCATAAGGACTTTTAATATTAATATATCCGAGTAATCCAATTACAATTGATAAAAGAGCAATTTCCTTTGTCACATAGTTAATTTGTACAACAACACCATGTTCTGTACAAATGGTGATGCTATGGGTCATAATTGTCCAACAATCTCCCACTTGGCCTATAGCCAGTCTAACACATGAACTATGTACGGGTTGCTCAAATTTCTGCTGAGAAACATCTTTCATCAACTGATTTGCAAGGTTATCATCTGATGTGATTTATTCGAACATCACATCGCCACGATGTATGATCGAACGAATCAGACGAATTAGTCGAAATACATACTTGGATCATTGATGAGACCGTGATTCTTTAGCCTGTGCTATAGCTCAGCCCAACTGCTAACAAAACTACTCCTAATCCAATTAGGATTATATAGATCCAAAATACTTCTGTTGCTGCCTCCACTGCAGTAATGTCCCGCTTTTATTGTTTATTTGGCAACAGTATCTTGCTTGGAAGATTTCCAGCTCACTGTTCCGTTATTCAAACTATATACATACCATTATTGCGACTTACGATCGTTTTTTTATCAGTTTGGAAACTTGCAACGGTGAACCTAGTCACATCAAGTTCTCTTTTCCCCGTATTCTCAGAAAGCATCCTTGGTTCATCCAAGACACTCAAGGATGTTCTTAACTTCAATCCAGTGACCATCACCTGGATTGGCCTGATTGTGTCTACATATGCTCAAAGCATTTGAGACATCAGGTCACATACATATCAAAACGTACGAGCACTGAGCGAGCGTCAGCAGCTTTCTAGATCTATCCTAGTAGATCTTTATTCCTAGAATAAAGCCTGCTTCTCTCAGGTATTCCATGGAGAATTTTAATGAAAGCCAAGCTTTCACCGATTATATTATGGGAATGTTATTGCTAAGAAGCAATAAATCATCAACTTATAGGACATTGATTGTCAGTGTGCTCCCACTAACCTTCTTATACACACAAGAATCATCTTCGTTTGGAATTAAATCATATAACATTATGATTACATCAAAACGCTGGTTCCAAGAATGCAATGTTTGCTTCAATTCATAAATGAATCGATTTATCTTGCAAAATCTTGTTTGTATGTTTGGCACGACAAAACCGTCAGGATGTTGCATACAAACATCCTCCAAAAGGTTTCCGTTAAGGAAATCAGTTTTGGCGTCTAGCTGTCATATTTCATAAACGAAATATGCAGTTATAACAAGCATCATCCGAATGAATTTAATCATGGCAACATGTGAAAAAGTTTCGTCGTTGTCGACACTATGTCGTTGATGATACCATTTCTGTACAAGCCTAGCTATGTACATTTATATGTTTCCATCCATGTATGTCTTCTTTGAAGACTTATATAGTACCAATAAGCACAATGCCTTTTGGTACATCAACCAGTGTTCAAATTGGTTGGTATACATGGAATCCATTTCGGACTTCATGGCACTTTGCCATAAAAGGAGTCGATACCTTGTATCACTTCCTCATACGTAGCCGGTTCTTTTTCCTCAATAAGATTGATATCTACATGACCCATACCTCCTAGTTTGTTTTCTGACTCTTTTCGACTTATGCGGTTCTTGTGTATTCGAAGATTGTGGTACAGTTTCATCCCTGATGAACTGTTTGTGTTCCGTAAAGGAGTCGGTGCCTGGAACAGTATTACTCCGATTATCATCGAGTTTTACTTTCTTCCCACTTTCCACTACATATAAGTACTATACTTTGGTTTCCCTAGGACAACCAACAAATAGGCACTTATCCGATTTGGATTCTAGTTTGGTACCATCCAAACATTTAGCATATGCCCAACATTCCCAAATCTTCAGGAATGAGAAACCTGATTTCTTTCCTGTTCATATCTATTATAAAGTCTGTCTAACAGATTTTCATGGAACCTTATTCAAAATAAGTATTGCACTGTTTAGTGTGTATTATCAGAAGGAAATTGGTAGCTCAGAGCGACTCATCATTAACCTTACCATGTCCAACAAAGTTTGGTCTTTCTGTTTGGACACACCGTCAAATTGAGGTGTCCCGGGAGGAGTCCACTGCGAAAGAATACTATGCTCTTTCAAGCAATCTTGAAACTCATATGTTTAAGTATTTTACCCTATGGTCTGACCTTAATGTTTTTGATACTTTTTCCGGTCTGTTTTCTTACTTTGTGTCGAAATTTTTTGAATTTATCAAAAGTTTCTGACTTGTGTTTCATAAGATACACATACCATAACGCGATGCCACATCCGTAAAGGTAACGAAGTATTCATATCCACCTGTTGGACAATTATGACCCATAGCGTCACTATTTGTAAAAGACATTGTGGTTTTTGTACAAATTAACTATGTAATAAAGGAAATTGCATTTTATCATTTCGTAATTAGATTACTTTAATGTATGAATGATAAAAATCCTTATGATTGGTTTCAGATTATAAGATATGAGACAATACCAATCCACAACGATTTAATCATTAAATATCCATAGTCGTAGTATTATCGAGACTGGACATCGATAATGCGAAATAGACTAATATTACACTTGTGTGTGTTATGGAAGCGTAACATCATAGTTCTCATATATTTAAGTATTAGATACTTATGCAAGTGTGATAGGAGGTTGTGTTTACCGATGATACGGAAACAGCTTCGCTCTGGATAGACCCCTCCGAATCTCATTGGTAGTATGACTATGTGTCTATGGGAATCCGCATCAGGGTAGGTGTATTTGGTCTTAACCTGAGACTTGCATCTCTAGTACTTGCGACAAATAATACGCTTTAGTTTTAGTCATCCGGGACTTTAGCAGGTTCTGTGTACGCCTTTTCTGGGATTATTCAGAATCGTAGTGTATTGGGTGGGATGTCAAGACGGAAGTATCACTTCAGTCATTTGGAAATGATGATCACGCAGGGATACAGAACTAGTACTCTATTAGGTTGCAACCATTGGGATAATATGAAAAGGTCATGATTATCCGATTAAAAGAGACTAGTTGCTTGTGATCCGATATATGCTTCGTACGGGACAAACACTATTCCAGCCTCAGGCCTTGCATGTGACATCCGATACTGGATCGCAATATGTAATACTACGTATGATATGCCTGACATAGATTATATATTCCTTTAAGAATATTTCTGGAGAATTGGGTAGGCACGGTGCTTTGGTAGAAGCCAACATGTCTCGTAAATCGGTAAAAACGTAGTACGAGGTATTTACGTGTTCAGATAGTCCGACGACCGGATTTACTGCCAACATATCCAGGGATCTCATGGGTCGCTTCCCGAAGATTCACCAATGACGTATGATTCAAACTTAATTAATCTATGATTAATTAGAAGATAGAGAAAATTAATCTAGGATTAATTGCGGAGAGATTTTATCTCGGATAAAATACTATTTGAAGAGAGAAAATGATTAATTTGGAATTAATCGATAAAATAATATATTTGATATATTGAATGAAATTAGATTTCATAACGGAATTAAAATTGGATTTTAATTCGGGCAAACGAATTAATTTAGAATTAATTCGCTAGCGACTTTAATAGTAATTTTGCTAGGCATAATTATTTAATTAAATTTGATTTAATTAAGTCGCAACAGAAAATTTGTTAATTCGAAATTAACGAACCCGAGCCTGAACGAAGTTGCGCGTAGAGATTGTTTGACATAAATTCGGAATTTATAAGTGGTGGGACCCACTTGACTTACATCACAAGTTTGACTTGTGATGGAAGTGGTTGATATGGAGTGTAAATCTAAGCTTACTTGTTTTTTACCCCAACCAATCTCTACACACTTTCTAATTGTTTATTCATTTTGTTGAATGACTAATACCAAATCTTGGATTTGGTATATCATGTTTTTACTACTCCAGCAGAACTTTGAATGAAGCTCAACTCAACTACACAACCACTGAAAAGGAGTTGCTCGCAGTTGTTTTCGCTTTTGACAAATTCCACTCTTATTTGCTGGGTCCTAAAGTGGTGGTCTACACAGATCATTCGGGGAATCAAATACCTGATCGCAAAGAAAGATGCCAAACCTAGATTGATCCATTGGATACTTCTTTTGCAAGAATTTAACGTGGAGATTCGAGACATGAAAATGAGAGAGAACGATTAATTTGGAATTAATCGATAAAATAATATATTCAATTTATTAAACGAAATTGGATTTCGACGCAGAATTAAAATTAGATTTTAATACGAGCGAGTTGATTTAGAATTAATTCGCTAGAGACGTGAATAGTAATTTTGCTAGGCATAATTATTTAATTAAATTTGATTTAATTACGTCACAATGGAAAATTCGTTAATTCGGAATTAGCGAACCCGAGTCCGGGAGTGTTTGCGGGCCCACTCGAATTTTGAGTTAAAGTGGGACCCACAAGTCATATCACGTGTCACATCATTAGTCATTCAAGTGATGGAAGTCTTGTCACCTTTTTGGTGATTGACAACTTGTCATCTTTGATTGATGTAAGTGGTTGAAAGGCTTTTAATGCCTTGTACATATTTTGGAAAAGAATATATGTATTTGATTTTTGAAATCAAAGACAACACTTCTTCTTCTCCTATCTCCCTCACACGGCAATGTGCCAATTTTTTCTCTCTTCTCTGGCTTGGTCGAGAGACACACAAGGATAAGGAAACAATTTGTGGCAAATATTTCCAAGTGCTAGCACACTAAAGAGTTCTTACGAAGCGGGTCTCAGAGCCCAATTAACATCCAATGTCGTCCAATTAAAGTCTAATGGGCTTTCAATTAATTTCTTAAGGCGTGGGCTTCGGCAACCAAAGCCCAATCAAGGAATCACCCTCATAAGCCTAGAAATCAATTTCGGCCAATTAGGCCAAATTAAACTTTAAAGGCCCATTAGTCGCATTTGGACTTTATGGAATTGGTTTTGGGCCCAATTGGATCCAACCAATTTAGCCTAAACCATCTTGGTACAACCAAGCCCATTAAAGCCCAATTACAACTTTCAAGCCCAATCTCTAAAATTGGCCAAATTAATTAAATCACAAAAATCCAATTTCACAATTTAATTAACCTAAGTGTAATGCCATAATTAATCACCCAAATCAATATTTCCAAAACACCAATTAGCCTAATTAATTATGCTCTTTTACAAAAAAACATGTCCAACACATTTTACCAAAAATAAAACCCAATACATTCTCATATAGTCTCGGCAATAGGGGATTTTAATGTCCAATTCGATTTCAATCCAATTGAATTACAAATCAACATTTCCCAATTGTTTTCAAGTCATCCAATGAATCAAAATCAAAAATTCCAAGACATTAGGGCTTATATCATTCTCGGCCAAGCCAAAGATTTAGGGGAAAATTATTCCAAACCATTTTTCATGAAATTGATCTAATCAATCTTCAATTAAACATCATTTAAGCATACTTAATCAAAAAATTTAACTAAATCATGCTCAAAATCAATTTACACAATTTTAACCCTAAATTCAAGTTTCATGCTTTTACTCGCTCTGATACCGTTATTGGAGTATCTACGGTCTCGGGGATAAATTATCAAGCATAAAACAACATGTGAATACATCGAGGAAGTTGCAGAATACTTACATCGAGCGGTTGAGCGATGCGACGAAGAACAAAAAATCTTTTCCCCTCATTGGAAGCTCACGGCAGTCCACTGTTTTTGCTCCTCCATTTTCGGCTTTTCATGATCCATCAAGCTCCAAGCTTTGTTTGGTCATTCCTAGCTCACAAGTGGGTTTCCCTATCACCTTCGTATGTCTCTTTGAGTGCTAGCTCTTGTTGATTTTTGCAACAAAAATCACCATCTCCATGCTTGATCATTCGGCCATGAAGAAAATAGAGAGGAAGAGAGTTTGACCATCTTGGCCGAATATAAGGGAGAGAGAGGAAGATAATGTGTTTTGTGTATTTATTTTCTAAAAACATATACCAAAAATTTGAAAATCAAATACCAAATAATAAAATATTGGTATAAGTCTTTCAAACATCACAATTGAGTGCTCAACACTCTTCCATCAACCCATCACTCCTGAATAATGACTGGTTGTCAATCACTCAAAGTGACAAGACATTCATCACTTGAATTACAAGTGATTTGACGCTAGATGTGACTTGTGGGCTCCACTCGATTCGAAATGCGAGTGGCCCCGCAAAAACTCATGGGCTCAGGTTCGTTAATTCCGAATTAACGAATTTTCCGTTGCGACGTAATTAAATCAAATTTAATTAAATAATCATGCCTAGCATAATTACTATTCACGTCGCTAACGAATTAATTCTAAATTAATTCGTTCGCCCAAATTAAAATCTGATTTTAATTCCGCGTCGAAATCCAATTTCATTTAATATATCGAATATATTAATTTTATCGATTAATTTCAAATTAATTGTTCTCTCTCTTTAAATAATATTTTGTCCTAGATAAAATATCCCCGTAATTAATCCCAGATTAATTTTTTCTCTCATCTAATTAATCCAAGATTAAGAAAGTGCGAGTTATACGTCATCGGTGAATCTTCGGGAAGCGACCCATGAGATCCCCGAATATGTTGGCAGTAAATCCGATCGTCGGACTATCCGAACAAGTACGTACCAAGTACTACATTTTACCGATTTACAAGACAAGGTTGGCTTCTAGCAAAGCGCCATGCCTACCCAATTCTCCAGAAATATCCTTACAGGAATATATGATCTATATAAGGCGTAGTATACATAGTATCGTGTATGTCGATCTAGTATCGGATGGTCACGTGCAAGGCCTGGGGCTGGAATTGTGTCTGCCCCGTACGAAGCACATATCAGATGTCTGATAACTAGTCTCTATAATCGGATATACATGACTAGTCATAATATCACGATGACTGCAGTACTTAAGAGTACTAGTTCCGTATCCTACGTGATCATCATCTCCACTATAACTGGAGTGATACTTCCATCTTGACATCACACCCAATACACTACGATTCTCAATATACCCGAAGTGGCGTACTCAGAACCGTTAAAGCCCTGGATGACCAAAACCAAAATATATTGATTGTCGCAAGTATTAGCGGTGCAAGTCTCAAGTTAAGACCAAATACACTTACCCTGAATTCGGACTTCCATAGACACATAGTTATACTACCAATAGAATTCCGAGGGGTCTATCCAGAGCGAAGCTGTTTTCCGTACCATCGGTAAAACACAGCCTCCTATTGCACTTTCATGAGTATCATATACCCAAATATATGAGAACTATGCCGTTATGCTCCCATAACACGCACAAGTGCAATACTAGTCTATTCCGCATTATCGTTGTCCAATCTCTATAATACTACGACTAGGGATATTTAATGATTAAACCTTCATGGATTGATACTGTCTCATATCATCTCAATCCAGGAACTAATCATATGGATCTTCTATCATTTATACATCTAGGTGATCTAATCTTAAATGATAAAAGAGCAATTTTCTTTGTCACATAGTTAATTTGTACAACAACACCATGATCTGTACAAATAGTGACGCTGTGGGTCATAACTGTCCAACAGAAGACCCATTTAGTACCATTAGGCACAATGCCTTTTGGTACATTAACCAGTGTCCAAACTCGGTTGGTATACATAGAATCCATTTCGAACTTCATGGCACTTTGCCATAATAGGTAGTCGATACCTTGTATCACTTCCTTATACATAGCCGGTTTCCTTAATAAGATTGACATCTTTATGAGGTGAGATCAGAAACCCATACCTCCTAGGTTGTTTTATGACTCTGTCCGACTTACGCGATTCTTGTGTATTCGAAGATAATTGGTACAGTTTCATCCCTGATGAACTATTATGTTCCATTAAGGAATCAGTGTCTGGAAAGGTATTACTCCGATTTTCATCGAGTTTTTACTTTCCTCTCACTTACCATTGCTCATCGGTATTCCTCTTAGGAAAACCACATGGCGAGCAACAATTATATTGTTCTCTTGTGAGTTGTATAAGTACTATACTTTGGTTTCCTAGGACAACCTACAAGATAAGCACTTATCCGATTTGGGTTCTAGTTTGGCATCATCCAAACATATGCCTAACATTCCCAAATCATCAGGAATGAGAAACCCAGTTTCTTTCATGTTCATATCTAATATTAAGTCTGTCTAACAGAATTTTATGGAACCTTATTCAAAATAAGTATTGCACTGTTTAATGCGTATCCCTAGAAGGAAAATGGTAGCTCAGAGCGACTCATCATTAACCTAACTATGTCCAACACAGTTTGATTTCTTTGTTCGAATACACCGTCTAAATTGAAGTGTTCCATTAAGAGTCTAGTATGAAAGAATACTATACTCTTTCAAGTAATTGAGATGCTTATTGCTTAAGTATTTCCATCACGGTCCAATCGTGATGTTTTAATACTTTTGCCGGTCTGTATTTATATTTCGTGTCGAAGCTCTTTGAATTATTCAAAAGTTTCCGACTTGTGTATCATCCGATACACATAACCGCAACGTAATGCCACATCCGTAAAGGTTACGAAATATTCATATCTACCTCTAGCCTAGCGAGACATGGGCCCACTTACGTCACTATGAACGAGGGCTAACAGATCGGTGACACTTACACTTTTACCAAGTAAAATGTATTTTAGGCACTTTGCCTAATAAACAAGATTCGTAGACATTATTTGATTAGAATCAAATCCGTCCTAGTACCCACTCTTCAAAAGTGTGGATATACGAGTCTTGTTAATGTGTCCCAGACAACAATGCCACAAATAAGTCTCTTCTGATTAATTCAGTTTGAGCTATTTGTTTGTCATGCTATATGTTGAGATTCATTTATATTCAAAATATAAATATTGTTATTCACATCTAATGTGCTTATCTCAATATCATCTTTATAAAATAAAACACTTAGTGTTCTAGAATATAAAGTTATACTCGCAGCGAGTTATACTAGATATAGAGATAATATTTCTAGTTAAACTAGGTACTTTATAACAGTTTCCTAATTTAAGTACATGCCCCAAGGGCAGTTCCAAAAATTAGGTTTCTATGGTTAAAATAACGACTCTCGTCCCGTTTCCTACTCGCAGAGCGATCTCATCTGAAGTATGTATCATGCTCATCAGCAGATTCTGCACATCAGTACATATTTATGTACCACATTTAGTATCAAAATCCAATTTTGAAATTATCAGTGTACATGTTTATGACAAACATACTTGAAGTCAGAGCCTTGCCCTGGCTTCATTTCCTTCATGTCTGCCTTGTCCATACGGCGGTCACATTTCCAGTGACCCCGTTTGCCACAATGTGGGCAGACATCTTGGGATATGTCCTTAGTATTCCCAGAAGACTGTGATGATTTTTCCTTTGCCTTTTTTCCACACCCCAGAAGCCTTTGGCCAAGCCTTGACCTTCTGGGATGTTAAAGTAAGATGCGTCTTGCGCTTCTTGCCCCTTCTGCAAACTCTGGCTTTGTCTCATTGAGCATAGTCATTAACTCTCCAAGAGTTTTCTATTGTAATAAATACTTCTAAGATCTAAGTATAGATCTATGAAGATCTTTAATTTAAAAATCATGGTATAAGGATCCAATCCTTAGTTAAGACGATGGAATTAATGAGTCTTTGCGGCAAGCTTAACGGATTAAGCACTAGAGTTATCATCACATTGATCTTCCAAAGATCATGCTCTGCTATTTTCTTAACTCCGGGCTTAGGCCCAAGATGTCACTCTATCAAATAGAATAATTTCTCAGTACCTAGGACTATCCTGAGGTTTTATTCCCAATCTGAAAAATTGGAGCAGTTTAAAACATTTCCACCCAGGATTATGTTCTAAATGCTAATCTTTCAGTTATCTTGATTCCAATAGTCTAACTATCCAATCAACGATTTCGGGTGCAATCAAATATAATGATTATTATAGTCTAACTATATAATCAACTATAATTTGATTGGTTAAATTCAAATATATTGATTACTATAATCCAATTATATAATCAACTATAATTAAAATAGTTTGAATACAGTCCAACTGTTTAATTAAAATAACATTTAAATATTAGTCCAACTAATATGTATATATAAATAATGAAGAAAAAAAAATGAAATGAGCGAGTATTGGTAAGTATCTAAACAAAATTACAAATTTAATACTTGCCTCCCACTATTTTTCGGCGAGCCTCTAACCCTCTGTGGAGTACTCAGGAAACCTAGTTTCCTAGTGGGCTAGGATCCCGTTAAATAACACACAATCTTGACTTTGGCCAACAAATTGTATGAAACTTAACTAGGTAGATCTGTAAGATCAATTGGATCTCATCCAATTCCTAGATCCAGTAGGTGGACATCCAAGTCCGAAACATATATCCAATATATGCCAATACATCCAATATATTTCCTAACCTCTTTTCTCTGAATCAACTAAGCCTTGGCTTTGGAACAACAAGCTTAATGATTCCAGTTAAGCGGGACCCATTGACTTTGGAAAGCTTCGTAATCGATGTCGATGGACAAGAAGTGATCTTGACTTTGGCCAACAAATCACAACTTGGACAAGACACCGATATGGAACAAAGCCTTCATGATTCAGACACATTCGCGATGGACAAAGGTCTTGACTTTGGCCAACAAACCAGTGCTAATCTTGGATCTTGAGAGAGAATCACTCAATGGAAGGAAAACACTTAATATTTGTTGAGGGTTTTTTCGTGTAATTGGAAACCAATTAATTATCTTTGATTAGGTCTTATCATACACCCTTAAGCATGCATTCTAAAAGCATAATAAGGCGCGTAAATAAATTAAAAATGATATGCGGATGGATATTTAAAAATTTTTATTCATAGAACAAATCTCTCCATTTCCTCTCTCCCGCTAGCACAAATCTTACTTCTACCCAATTACATAACACTTCTAAAGAAACCTCATTTACATTGAGGAGAATAGGTGAGAAAAGAAATACAATGAGAAATGAGGTAATAGGCTGGACACGCAGGTCCAATTTATTAAATTCCAAATTTATTACAACAATTTCCAAAATTGCCCTCACCCATCTAATATCCATCCGATATACATTATTCATACATCACATCCATGTATTCACACAAAGTATGTTATCAATCAATTAATCCAATTAATTAATCTTTGCTTAATGACCATCCAATGTTTAAACAATGATTTGATTTGCGCGAGTCCAACTCGTTTTAAGAATAAGTACTCAAAGTATGAATTCTTGAATTATATCGAACTACAATATTAAATCCAATTTAATTCGTATTCAATACTAATTCTATATTTAATTGCATATTAAATAATTACACTTTTAATGTGCCTTTGCGACTTATATTCCAAATCTAATCTTAACGGGTCTCAAAGGCCCGATTAGTATCCAATACTATTCAATTAAAGTCCAATGGGCTTTCAATTAATTTCTTAAGGCATAGGCTTTGGTCAAATGGGTCAAACCCAAATACCAAGGCCCATTTAAGGAATCACCATTTGCCACAAAATTAATTTTGGCTCATTAGGCCCAATTAAATTTCTAAAGGCACAATTTATTATATTTGGACTTTATGGAAATGGTTTTAGGCCCAATTGGATCCAACCAATTAACCTAAACCAAACTTGGCCCAACCAAGCCCATTAAGCCCAAATATAACATTTATAGCCCAATTCCAATTAAGCCCAATAATTAAATTCTAAAATTCCAAATTTCATAATTTAATTAATTAAAGTGTATTAGCCATAATTAATTAGCTAAATTAATATTTCCAAAACACCAATTACACTAATTAATCATGCTTTATAATTATCAATTTATGTCCAACATAATTGAAGCAAAATCAATCCCATTTCATGCTTTGAAGCTCACGGCAATCAGATGGATTTTATATCCGATTTCGATTTCAATCCAATTAAATCATAAATCAATATATCCCATGTCTTTTAAACTCATCCAATGATTCAAAAAACAAAAATCACCATGACTTTAGGGCACTTTTGTTTTCGGCCAAGCTTACTCAATTGGGGAAAATTAATCCAATTAATTTTTCTTCAATTTATCATGCACAACTCAAAGTTAACATATTATAAGCATGCTCAAACAAACAATTTTCCAAAAACATGCTGAAATGAAAAAGTCCCAAATTAAAGTTAAGAACCCTAAATTCAATTTCATACTTAATTGACCGGCGTAATCACACGCGTATAACGCAAACACACATATCGTTCAGTAGTATAAAAATATCGATCCCACGAGGACTTAATTCCTACTGTTGTTACTAATTATTGAATCTATTTATTTACAAGTATCTAATTGAGGGAGAAGTGAATTGATTGCTTTTGGTTGGTTGAATGTGGATTTGATAAATAAAATACTAAAAGACACAAAAGAAAATAACAAAAGACTCAAAGATGTAGGGTTGTGACTCTACACAATAATAATCTAAAGATGAATTGATTATCTTTTTTATGTGTAATTAATCAATTTGCTAACCTGGAACACGATGATATGCAAAAGCCTCTTCCGATGGTCAGACGCAAATACCCAGTATAAACCCAATTGAACCATATTCGTATGTCAACCACATTACCTGGATTCATTAAGACCAAGTTCTAATTATGGCTACCTACGCCCGGCAGATATATTCCTATACTGTAAGGAGATCTATTAAAGGGTTATCTATCCTCAAGGAAGATCGTGAGTTATTGAATCTAAGGCTGAAACCTAAAATCCCTATGTCTAGTAAATTTTAAGTTTACCCCATCAATCTTATTAATGGCCAGTTAACAAGAAGCATTAAGCTTAAGACTCAATAAACAAACTAAAGAACTACCCATAAAAAGAAAATAAATTATTAAGTGTGGATATTGTGTTTCATCACTTCCCTAGAATAAAAATAAAATGCTGGGGGTTAGGGGATCAACTTTTACTATTTATAATTTAGAAATCTCCTTTACTATAACATAGAATTTAACGGTGATAGCCAACCAGCCATGTAGGCGGTATTCCTTATTAAGACAGATTTAAATTAAGTCCAACCAGCCATAAAGGCGGTAATAATATTTGAACATAAATCAGCCATATAGGCGGTAATTATCTGTCACCTAAAGACCAGTCATATAGACGGTATCTAATTATGCCAAATAAATAAAACCAGCCATTAAGGCGGTAATTCCTTTTAATGTTAAATAATAAATTTTATATTATAATTAAGGGAGATTAATATAAATTAAAATTTTAAAAGTTTCACCATTCCCCCATCGGAAATTAACTACTAAACATAAAAAGAAATGAGAAGAAGAAGAGAACTACTGCTATTACTGAAAATAAAAATGCATAAATTAAATTACTAAAATAAACACACAAGATGCAATCCTTCAATTCCTTACAAAAACCTAAGGAAAGCATGAGAATTACAAATGAAATGGCTTGGTATTTATAGGAAAATCTAAAGGCTTCCACCAATTGCTCCACTGATTGCTCCACCAACATGACATCAAACTGACACCAAACATGGCACCAAACATGGTATTAAACATGGCGTGAAAGTTTGACAATTTTTATTTTTAATTTTTATTAATTTTATTTTATATTTTGAAAATGACTATGGTAATTACTCAAAATATACTGGATTGTTCATCAATTGCGGCCATGTAAACTTCAGAATTCGAAATTATTTTGACTTTCAAAGTTGTAGATATTCGAGTCTTCTTTAATCTGCAACTTGAATCAGCTCAATCGGATATCAGATGAAAACGTTATGGCCAAAATATGAAACATGCACAAAATTGGAATTTCGGACTAAACTTCGTGACGCGTATAATAAAATATCGTTTTTGACATTTTTTTCCTCTGGATTTCATCGTTTTATCCCCGATTTGATTTCATTAAGTATCAATATTATTTTTATCTACAAAATAAATAAAAACACATCAAAACGTTCATAAAACTCGAGAAACTATACAAAATATTAGGTTAAATGACTGGGAAATAGTGATATAATTACCACTCATCACACCCCAAACCTAACATTTGCTAGTCCTCGAGCAAAACATAAAATAAAATAACATAAAAATAAAATTAAGCTAAGCCACTTTTGTAGGGATCACGGTTGCATTTAGCGTATGCAACAAGCCTTTAAACCCCTAGGTGTCCCTAGTGGACGAGTTGTAGTCTCGTGAGGGTTTACAGCAATGATACCCACAAACATTTTACAAAAGTAAAAAAGGTAGTGAAACTAATGCACACAAAAGCAAAAAGACAAGAGAAAATAGAATAAAGAAGTTAGTGACTAATCAGGTGAAACTTCTACTGCAAGTTAGTAGTTGTTTTGTTTCTTTTTAAACTACCGAATAAGTAATTCTCCGATTATAATTACCATTCTCCATATACACAGTCAACAAAATATTAATCAACTCATTTTTGCCCACAACAGTCACAAGTGTAGTTGATAAGAGAGTAATATTTTTGTCCTAAAGTTCTATCAGATTTCACACTTTTTTATAGCAATGGAATAATTTTTTTCGAATTTTTCGGATTTTTTTCTTTCTTTTTCTCTATTTTATTTTTTATTTATATACAATATCTTCCATATATGTAACGAGCTTTGGGCCGGTGGCTCCCACACCAGTTGGCTTTAGGGCACCAAGTGTTAAGACACCCCTACGGACTTAATTACTCAGACTTTAGCTATTTATATTTTTTGCAACATCTTTGATCCATGTAGCGAGCTTTGGGCCAGTGACTCCAAAACCAGTTGATTTTAGGGCACTAGGTGTTAAAACACCCCTATGAACTTAATAACTCGGATCTCAAATGATTTTTTTCCATATTTTTTCTTTTTTTTTACTCCATTGCCATTTATAGATGTTTCCTCCAATTAAACTAGAGCACTAAATAATACAAACTTTTCAATTACAGCTCATGTCCGTATGTTACTATGCATATTGATAATACTTGCCAACTGAGCCTATGAAGATCCATTTTAGTCAGTGTTAAGAAGAATTTACATATTAAATAATTTAAAAGGAAATAAACAAAAATTAACTTGTTTCGAAAATGGGTTGAAATACTTATCAGGAGTGGGAACTCCTTACACAACTATCTCTCACCAATTTCACCTTTTAGTCAAAATATAAACACAAAAACGCAAAAATATTTTTGTAATTTTTGAAAATTTTTCAAATTTTTTTGTATTTTTCGAAAAACAGTGATGTTTCGCTTGAATTCTCTAGATCTTCAATAGGATCAGACATTTGCTCCTCCATTTGCTCTGCTTCTTGCTCCACCTTTTCTTCACAGATGTATTTTAGATTTCTTCATTTAGCTCTTCATCTGTCATCTGTGCAATGCATGCTTCAAAATTATCAACCTGAGGATGTAAAGAAATGTCAGATTTTAGGTCTTCATCCTCTGATCTGGGTGAAATGATTGGCTCAGGTAGATCTTCTTCAAACATTTGTGCAATGGATGCTCCAAGATCTTCATTTTGAGGATACATAATTCCATCCTCAAGTGTTGGTGCAGTTGGTACCAACAGCTTAACTTCATCTTCCTCGTCAGAATCTGAATAATAAAAATCATATCGAGACTTTGCCGGTTCAGGCTCTTGAACTGATACCTCTGATTCTTGATTTTGCTCAGCCTTCTCCTTTGTTGAAGTGTCATCGTGAAATGCTTGGTCATTGAAGGCTTCATCTGAAAATGGTTATTGAGGTATGTAGCTCTGGTCTTCTGTTAATTGTCTGATCTGATCTGTCATTCTCTGTATGGATTCTGTTTGACTCTGAACTTGTGCATCAATTTGAGCTGCCCATTCTTTGAACCAATCTTTGAGCATGTGAAGTATCTGATCTTCCTCTGATAGTTCTGGTTCTTGATGAAAATCATAGATAGATGGTGGATAAGATGGAAGATGTGGTTCTGTGAAATATGTTAGTTCTTCGTACCTTGAATGATTCCAATAATTCTGCCACTCTGAACGGTATATACATTGATCGCTCAGGTGGTTACCATCACATATCACACATCTCCCCATCTCGTTCTGATGAGAAAATGTAGTATTGCTTGGTTCTGGCATCCAGTGATAGTCATTGGGCTGGACAACAGGCCTCAGAAAATCGGACTGTTGCTCCCAGATGTGGGGTGTATCTTCTTGTAAGGCTTGTAATGTTTCAATCTCCCAGTAGTGTTCCATTTTTCAACCACTTGAAAAAAAAGAAAGAAATAAAAATTACAAATAAAAATAAAGAAAATTAGATACAAGTAAATTAGATAGCTTAAAAATTAATAACTAAAGAATATAGTTCCCCGACAACGACGCCGAAAACTTGACCGACTTAATCACACACGTATAACGCAAGCGCACGTATCATTCAAGTAGTATAAAAATATCGATCCCACGATGACTTAATTCCTACTATTGTTAGTAATTATTGAATCTATTTATTTACAGGTATCTAATTATAGGGAGAAGGGAATTGATTGCTTTTGGTTGGTTGAATGTGGATTTGCTTAATTAAAATAAATAAAATAAATAAAAGACTCAAAAAAGAAAATACTAAGGAAAATAAAAGAAAAGACTCAAAGATCTAGGGTCGTGACTCCACACAATATTGTTCAAAAGATGAATCGATTCCCTTACTTATGTGTAATAATTCAGTTTACTAACCTGGAACACGATGATATGCAAAAGCCTCTTTCAATGGTCAGTCGCAAATACCCAGTATAACCCAATTGAACCATATTCCTATGTCAACCACATTACCTGGATTCATTAAGACCAAGTTCCAATTATGGCTACCCACGCTCGACAGATATATTCCTATCCTGTAAGAAAACCTATTAAAGGGTTATCTATCCTCAATGAAGATCATGAGTTATTGAATCTAAGGCTGAAACCTAAAATCCCTATGTCTAGTTCATTTTAAGTTTACCCCATCAATCTTATTAATGGCCAGTTAACAAGAAGCATTAAGCTTAAGACTCAATAAACAAACTAAAGAATTACCCATAAAAAGAAAATCAATTATTAAGTGTGGATATTAGGTTTCATCACTTCCCTTGATTAAAAATAAAATACTGGGGTTGGGGGATCCACTTTTACTATTTATAATTTAGAAATCTCCCTTACTATAATATAAAATTTAACTGTGATATAGCCAACCAGCCATGTAGGCGGTATTCTTTATTAAGTCAGATTTAAATTAAGTCCAACAAGCCATAAAGGCGGTAATAGTATTTGAACATAAACCAGCCATATAGGCGGTAATTATCTGTCACCCAAAGACCAGCCATATAGGCAGTATCAAATTATGCCAAATAAATAAAACCATCAATTAAGCGGTAATTCCTTTTAATGTGAATAATAAATTTTATATTATACTTAAGGGAGATTAATCTAAATTAAAATATTAAAAGTTTCACCCTTCCCCCAGCGGAAATCTAACTACTGAACAGTAAAAGAAAGGAGAAGAAGAAGAACTACTACTATTACTGAAAATAAAAATACATAAATTAAATACTGAAAATAAATACAAACGAGATGCAATCCTTAAATTCCTTACAAAAACCTAAGGAAAGCATGAGAATTACAAATGAAATGGCTTGGTATTTATAGAAAAACCTAAAGGCTTCCACCAATTTCTCCACCGATTGCTCCACCAAACACTCCACCAAACATGGCACTAAACAAGGCACCAAACATGGCACAAAACACTCTTGCATGTTTGGTGGAAGTTTGAAAACTTTTATTTTTATTAATTTTATTTTATATTTTGAAAATGACTATAGTAATTACTCAAAATATACTGGATTGTTCATCAATTGCGACCATAGAAACTTCCGAATTCGAAATTATTTTGACTTTCAAAACTGTAGACCTTCAAATCTTCTTCAATCTGCAACTTGAATCAGCTCAATCAGATATCAGACGAAAAAGTTATGGCTAAAATACGAAACTTGCGCAAAATTGGAATTTCGGACTGCACTTCGTGACGAGTATAGTAATATTTCGTTTTTGACCATTTTTCTCCAAATTTCATCGTTTTAAGCCCCGAGTTGATTCTATTAAGTCCCATTATTATTTTATTTGCAAAATAAATAAAACACATCAAAAGTTCATAAAACTCGAGAAACTAACAAAATATTAGGTTAAATGAGTGAGAAATAGTGATATAATTACCACTCATCAATACCCTTCAACGCAGCAAAATTTGCCTCACGCCAGCCCCCTCGCAGACCAACACGTCCCTCACTCAGCGCACTGACCTGCCTCTCCACGCAATCAACGTACCGACCTGCCTCTCCACACAATCAACGCACCAGCCTACCCTTCAACACAATCAATGCCAAAAGCCCCTTGACGCTATAACAAATTAACGCCAAAAGCCCCTTCACGCCTAGCCACATAGTACACTCACACGTAGCTCACCCACTGCCGAGAACACCCCTCACAAGCACTGCCCACATTACCAAAAATCTGGCCAAAAAAACTGTCCCGAAACAGTCCCCGAAACTACCCAAAACTGCACCCAAAAACTACACAAAACAGCCCCCAAAAATTGCATAAAACAGTCCCAAAATAGCCCTCTAAAGCCCGCGAAGTGCCCCGCAAAACCCGCAGACTACACCCGTAAAATTCTGCCTAAATACCGCAACCTGAATTACCACAAAATGAAGTGAAACCAACGAGCAAAACAGCGAAGGAAAAAGCCAAACCAGTAAACCGGAGGAGTCACGAAGTTTTAGCCCTTCCGACGGTTGTATAACGCACTTCCAAGAGACGACACAAAAGGTTAGACCTGAGGGAACATGATATTTATTTTCCTCGCATGAATTAATGAATTAAAAGACATGTAATTTATTTTCCTCGCATGAATTAGTGACTTAGAAAGTATGTTATTTATTTTCCTCGCATGAATTAGTGACTTAGAAAGCATGTAATTTATTTTCCGTCTCATGATTTAGAAGTTTAGAAAATTATTTATCTTTGGAATATGATTTGGCCTGATACGTTTTCCTTTAAGCATGGCTTAGTTATTTACCTTTCGTAATAGGAATTTTATGTTTAAGTCATATTTATTCAACATGCTTATTGTGTGATGTCGTATGTTTTGCCGTTATGAGAATTTACTTTTGAAGCATGCAAACTTAGATTTAGGCCTTGTAGGAATTTAGATTATTTTTGCCAATATATGTTGAGTAGACTTGGTTAAAATTGCACAAATCCATTCATTACAAATGACATAAGTAAGAGACCATTTCGAACCCAACGGTTTGAGGTCTTCCCTTGCGAGGGGTGAGTGCAGCCTTAAATCATTTTCCCGGTTCACACCGGGTGGTGACTCCATTATTCTCCGGTTTAGTCCTGATTACACCCAAAAATATGACTTGCGGCTATCGCAGTATAGCTGGGGTGTCGATTCCTCAGAGAGATGGTTACATGAACTAATTTACTCAAACAAAAACGTTAACGGTAACTTAATAAATAAAACGATAAAAATTGGTAATTAAATTAAAGATAAATAAAATAATGAAAATATATTAAAAGATAATGGCAGAGAGATATGATAAAGCTTCGGGAATCCCTCTTGCATCAAACTCCTATATTTAGTTATTGATTCCTTTTATTACACAATTGAAAGTTTCACATCCCAAACCAACAACTGGAACTATTCAATTCTACGCAAATTAATTCTAAGGTAATTATGATTATTCTCTATGTTAACAGCATACAAAAGTCATCGTTACGAGCTATCTAACGTCGACAAGATACCCTCAGGTAATACTGCAGCAGAAGACCAACACATAAAATGAATTTTACCAGTCACAATTAAATTCGCAAACCACAAATAAAAGAAGCATGACTGGATCTATATGGGATTTAACAAAACATAATTTATGGATTAATAAATCAAAAAATAATAGAAAATAATAAACATCAATTTTATTAAACGATTAAAAGGTTCGTAGGAATCAAAAACATAAATAATAAAAATCCACACAAGAGTTCATCCCTAACTTTGCCTAGGGGATTAATTTCTGATAAAGAATAAAAATAACCTGGGATTGGAGAAAAATATTGTTCCGAATCATCACAGCTCCGTGTCCCGACTACTTCGCTCTGATTTCTTCTTTTCATGCTCTCGGCTTTTTTACGTCTTATGCTCTCGGCCACGTACTGTGCTCCTCTTTTATTTTATTGTTTGCGCAGCAGCCTAACCTGCTTCACGCATGAAGAGCTCCCCAACTTATCACGTAGACTTTTGTTGATGGTATTTTCAGGCACTATTATATTTAAGGCAGCACGGCAAGGACAGAAAGGTAATTCCCTGACTGATTGGAAACATTAATGCGACCCGACCACAACAGGTAGAGATTGAGCACTTGATGAAAGGTGACCGACCATTTGAGATCGGATGACCGGCATTATCAGATCGACAGCAATATTCTCAGTTCAATGGACTATCATGACCGACCACATGAAGACCGACCAGATGGCGAGACATGCTCAAGATGACGACACCCTATTCTTGCGGATAAGATAAAACGAATTATCCTACTCTCACAAGGAAACGAGGTCAGAACCCGAAAGGGAATAAGAAAAGAGAAGGCAATATCAGACTAGGAATCCTTGCCAGAAGAGAAGACTGAATACAACTAGGATTTCTTATGCAAATAGGAGTATGATTTCTGTACTATTATAAATAGGAGGGCAGAGTAAGTGTAAAGGGGCATCAAAAAATTAGTGATCAGAATCATCAAGCTCTGATTTGTAAAAACAAAGAAGTGACCTGAGAAGCGTATTGGAGTAATAAAAAGTATCATCATGTTCTTGTCCGTGGACGTAGGTCGGATCCAAAATCCACCGAACCATGTTAAATCTCTTTGTCGATTGGTGTGTTTATCTGTCTCTCGCTAAATTTGCTTTTGGTCCCCCAAAACCAAACAAATTCACTATTGAAGGAGAATTACCTCGGAGGTGATATTCCCATATTACCCTGAGACCAAAATCAGCCGTCAACAACTTTTCTTTTATATACTCACACAGCCGACTCTCTCTTTCTTTCTTTAATTCACGTGGCATCCTGCTTCCAAAAACCTAATATAATTCTATAGGTCCCACGTGATTGCTCTCAATTTTTTCAACTCATGGCTGCATTTTGTTTTCTTTCTTTTGACCGGTCAGACCACTTTATCTCCTTACATTTGCTTTATTGTTTCCAAAATAACGGGCCCACGTGATTCCCTCTTTAACTTGCTTCTTCACGCCACCTTCATTTCTTCAAATGGCGCCTCATTCCCTGGATTTTGTATGGGAGAGTGGCGCCAGTCTTCACTCAAGGGCGCCGTGGCGCCAGTCTTCACTCAAGGGCGCCGTGGCCCTAATCTTTGGAGCCGCGGCCCTAGTTTAATTTTTGTTTTTCACGTTCTCGGCTCCTGTGTGCGTCTTATACATCACTATAGCCCCTAAACACTTGCAATTGTCCTGGATCCATGTATTAATATTCCTACAAATAAAAATCGCTAATTAGTTTAAATGATAAATATTTCTAAATTAATATAACAATAGAAATTATGTAATAAAATATAAAATATATAACTAAACACTTATCAATAAACCCAGATAAGTGATGTTTCAAAGTACATTTTCATGCACTTATCACAACCCCCAACCAGCTTATTGCTAGTCCCTAGTAATTCAAGCTCAAAAATAAAATAAAAACTAAAGAAATAAATAACTTTCTAAGCCACTTTCGTAGGGATCACGATTTCATTTAGCGTATGCAACAAGCTTTTAAACCCCTAGGTGTCCCTAGTGGACGAGTTATAGTCTCGTGAGGGCTTACAGCGACGACACCCACAAACATCATTCAAAACACGCAATCTTTAAAAAATAAAAAAAGTAAATAGTCCCAATAGATTCACATAATTTTGTCCTCAGAGAATGTTTAGTAATGAAATCAGAGAACCTTCAAAGTACTCAACGCAACTCAAATCTAAATCTTTGAATAAATCATCTAAGCTAGACTCAAAGTGTGTGTGTTAAGGTTCGTTCACAGCTTAGTTCCTAGGTAAGCCAACTCAATGATTTCGTTTAAAAATTGAGGTCAATGGGTCAAACCAACCTAGATATCTCAATTAAACTAGGTAGTTGCTTTTCTGTACTCAATATGGTATGATTTCTCTTTTTTTATTCTCTTGTCTTTTTTTTTTTCTCATTTTTTCCATTTTTCTTTTCTTTCTCTTTTTCCTTTTTTTTTTTGACAACACACCTACCCTTTAAGGTAGCATTTCTCTCATGGTGGTCCTAATACTGGCCCATGGGTAGCTTCACGCTTATCGGTTATAGGTGGTTTATTTTCTTTTTTCAGAGACTTTTCTTTTTATTTTCAACCATACCATATGTCATAACACAAGCAAATCAGGATAGACATCTAAGCAAACGGTCATTCATCAACATGCAATTTCTTCAACTAGTCACCTTGCTAACTACTCAGGCTTTCACTATTAAAAACCATAATTAAGTGCTTACGAGTCTAACATAGATAAACTACTCAAATCATCAGATAAAAGTGCATTAAAGGACTTATCATTTCTAAGATTTCATCCTAAAACAAACAATACGCCCAAAAATATGACTTGCGGTTATCGCAGTATAGCTGGGGTGTCGATTCCTCAGAGAGATGGTTACATGAACTAATTTACTCAAACAAAAACGTTAACGGTAACTTAATAAATAAAACGATAAAATTGGTAATTAAATTAAAGATAAATAAAATAATGAAAATATATTAAAAGATAATGGCAGAGAGATATGACAAAGCTTCGGGAATCCCTCTTGCATCAAACTCCTATATTTAGTTATTGATTCCTTTTATTACACAATTCAAGGTTTCACATCCCAAACCAACAACTGGAACATATTCAATTCTACGCATATTAAATTCTAAGGTAATTAATGATTATTCTCTATGTTAAACAACATACAAAAGTCATCGTTACGAGCTATCTAACGTCGACAAGATACCCTCAGGCAATACTGCAGCAGAAGACCAACACATAAAATGACTTTTACCAGTCACAATTAAATCGCAAACCACAAATAGAAGAAGCATGACTGGATCTATATGGGATTTAACAAAACATAATTTCTGAGTTAATAAATCGAAAAATAATAGAAATAATAAAAATCATAAATTTTATTAAACGACTAAAGGTTCGTAGGAATCAAAAACATTAATAATAAAATCCAACACAAGAGTTCATCCCTAACTTTGCCTAGGGATTAGTTTCCCATAGAAGAAATAAAAATAACCCGGGATGGGAGAAAAATATTGTTCCGAATCATCACGGCTCCGTGTCCGACTACTTCGCTCTGATTTCTTCTTTTCCTGCTCTCGGCTTTTTTACGTCTTATGCTCTCGGCCACGTACTGTGCTCCTCTTTTATTTTATTGTTTGCGCAGCAGCCTAAGCTGCTTCACGCATGGAGAGCTCCCCAACTTATCACGTAGACTTTTCTTTTATATACTCACATAGCCGACTCTCTCTCTTTCTTTAATTCACGGGCATCCTCCTTCCAAAACCTTATATAATACTATAGGTCCCAGGTGATTGCTCTCTATTTTTGTCAACTCATGGCTGCACTTTATTTTCTTTCTTTTGATCGGTTAGACCACTTTCTCTCCTTACATTTGCTTTATTGTTTCAAAATAACGGGCCCACATGATTCCCTCTTTAACTTGCTTCTTCACGCCACCTTCATTTCTTCAAATGGCGCCTCATCCCTGGATTTTGTATGGGAGAGTGTGATGAGTGTTTATTCACTATTTCCCACTCATTTAACTTAATATTTTGAATAGTTTCTCGAGTTTTATGAACGTTGGATGTGTTTTATTGTTATCTTGCAGATAAATAAAGTTTGGACAGCACTGGAGGCAATTTGGGGCAAAACGGACAAAAATGCGTCAACAGGGATATTTTCGTCTTTTGCGCGTCGCGACTCTGGAACACTGCGTGCCGCGACTCCCAGCGTGCGCCGGTTCTGCTAAAATGCGCCATGGTCAACAGGTCAACAAATTGAAAAGTTTGACTTTGCTAAAATGCGCGTGCCACGTGTCACCATCACACCGAATCCGCTAACGTGCGCCGTGCCACGTGTCAACATCATATGCTGCCGACACTCTGACTTGACACGTGTCGCCTCGTCATCAGCCATGTCATCGGTCAATGAGTCAACCTTGCCACGTGTCATGCCACGTCATCAGACACGTCAGCAAGTCAACCGAGTCAACTTGCCACGTCAGCCTCAGCCATCAGAACTTGACACGTGTCGCCACGTGTCGCAATCCCATTGTGCCGACAGTTGAACAGTCAGCCGCACACGCCACATCATCGCCACGTCAGCATGACGTCATCACAATAATTGAGAATTAGCCGCCTTGACACGTGTCAGTTGTACAGTCAGCCGCCTTGCTACGTGTCACCGTCTCATTGTGCCACGTCGACAAATGAGCGTCGCGAGGAAACGCCAACGCTTGGCGTCGCGACGCGCGACAGTGCCCGAACAGTAAATTTTTTTGCTATAAATAGGCCGCGAATTTTCAGTTTTTAATACACCTTTCTCTCTCTTGATTTCTCTCTATAGAGAGAGTTTCTCTCTCTAGAATTTTTATTTTTATTTTTTTGTTTTGTAAATAATTTTAATTACTTTTGTAATAATAGTAATTTAATTTTCACTTTTTACTTTTTACAGTTTTTTACTATTCACCATGTTGAAGTAACTTTTTCAGCTATGGTGAAAGGTAATTCTTTTACTGTTACTATTTAGATTAATCTCCCTTAAAAATAATATATTCACTATTTAAAATATTGACTTAATAAGGAATACCGCGCTATATTGGTCGGTGGTAATTTAATTTTAATCTGGTTTAAACCTGACTAATCAAGGATACCGCCAGACTGGTCGTTGGTAAATTTATTTTTGGTTCCGCCTTAATGGCTGGTTGGACTTAAATGACTTAATCAGGATACCGCCAGACTGGTCGGTTGGTAAATTTAACACAAGTTTATATATTATTTTATGGGAGATATCTAAATTAGTAGTAGTAAAAGTAATTCCTTTTACCTTAGCATTTTATTTTATTTTATTTTACTTTTCAGTATTTTTATTTTATGTCTTTTATTTTTATGTTTTTATTAGTCCTAGTTATGTGTTAGTTAATTAGGGGTTGTGATGACTTTTAATATCACCGGTTTATAAGAGATTATTTTATAGTTGAGTAATTTAAAGGTTTATTTATTAAGTCTTAAGCTAATTCTTCTTGTTGTCTGATCACCAATAAGATTGAAATGTAAATCTAAAATGAACTAGACATAGGGATTTTAGGTTTCAGCCTTAGACTTAATAGCCCACGATCTTCCTTGAGGATAGATAACCCTTTAATAGATTTCCTTACAGGATAGGAATATACCTGTCGAGCGGGGGTAGCCATAATGGAACTTGAACTTAATGAATCCAGGTAATGTGGTTGACTTAGGAATATGGTTCAATTGGGGGTTATACTGGGTATTTGTAGTTGACCATCGGAAGAGGCTTTTACATAATTTAGTGTTCAGGGTTAATAAATCAATATATTACCAACTTTAAGATAATCACTTCATCTTTTAAATGATATTAAAAGAAATCACAACCTTATATCTTTTTGTGTCTTTTATTTTCCTTAGTATTTTCTTTTGTCTTTTTATTTATTTATTTAGCAAATCTTCAATCAACCAAATCAATCAAGCAATCAATTCTATTCTACCTTTTAATTAGATATTTGTAATTAAATAGATTCAATAATTAATAACAACAGTAGGAATTAAGTCCTCGTGGGATCGATATTTTATACTACTTGAACGATACGTGCGCTTGCGTTATACGTGTGTGGTTTACGCCGGTCAAGTTTTGGCGCCGTTGCCGGGGACTTATTTTTCTTGAGTTGTTAATTTTGAAGCTATCTAATTTACTTGTATCTAATTTTCTTTATTTTTATCTGTAATTTTTATTTCTTTCTTTTGATTTCAGGTGACTTAAAAATGGAACATTACTGGGAGATTGAAAGATTACGTGCTTTACAAGAAGATACACCCCAAATCTGGGAACAACACAGCCCGGTTTTCTGAGGCCTGTTGTCGAGCCCAATGATTATCACTGGATGCCAGAACCAAGTTATACTACATTTGCTCAACAGAATTCAATGTGGGATGTGACATATGTAATGGTGACCACCCAAGCGATTTTGCGAATACAACTACCATCCAAGTGGCGAACTATCAAAATCCAAATCCTACATGGTACGAAGAACCATCACATTTCACAGAATCACATTTTCCATCTTATCCACCATCTTCCTTCGATCTTATCAAGAACCAGAACCATCCGAGGAAGATCAGTGGATTCACATGTTCAAAGAACAGACAGCTCAATTTGATGCACAAGTTCAGAGTAACACAGAATCCATACAGAGAATGACAGATCAGATCAGACAATTAACAGAAAACTAGAACTATATACCTCAAGAACCATTTTCAGATGACACTGATGAAGCCTTCGAGTACCAATCATTTTATAATGACATTTCAACAGAGGAGGAGGCTGAGCAGTATCAACAATCAGAGGTATCAGTTCAGGAACCCGAACCGGCAAAGTCTCGATTTGATTTCTATTATTCAGATTCTGACGAGGATGAAGCTGAAATATTTGTACCAACTGCATCAAAAATTGAGGATGACATTCTGTGTCCTCAAAATGAAGATCTTGGAGATTCCATTTCACAAATGTTTGAAGAAGATCAACTTGAACCATCCAATCCAGTCATATCAGAGGATGAAGACCTAAAATCTAACATTTCTTTTCATTCTCGGGTTGACAATTTTGAAACATGTATTTCACAGATGGACAGATGAAGAACTAAATACAGAAATTTTAAAATACATCTGTGAAGAAAATGTGGAGCAAGAACAGAGCAAATGAAGGAGCAATTGTCAGACCTTAATAAAAATCCAGAGCATTCAGGAAAAACATCGCTGTGTTGGGGAGTACAAATCAAAGATATCACCCAGAAGTTTGACAGAATGGAACTTCCATTCCAAGTCAAGCACCATACGAGACCTCCTGATTTTCTTTCTTTCTTTTCAGGTACTACTGGAGCAACAAAAGTTAAAAAGGTGGAACGAGCACTGAATGAGACAAAACTCATTTTGCCACTTTACCGTTGGAAGAGACCCTTCAAAAGCAATGCTCACGGAATTGTCTGTAATCGGACATCCAAAACGACATTGTGAAACTCCTTAACATATGGATTTCAGTCACGTCTGGCTGAAGACGAAAAATTTAGCGCTAGCAGGGAGGCAACCCATGCAAATTTATTGTAATTTAATTTGTGTGAACTTTTTAATTTGTGTGTGAGTTTTGCAGGAAAAATTAAAAACGGAATTTTTCAGGACAAAGTAGGCCAGGACAAGAGGGATTTTCAAAATAAAAATTGACAAAATCACGAAGATACAAAGTTGATCCAGGAGACGGCCGAGTAAAAAGACACTTCTTAAGAGGCGTTCCCTATGGATTTATCCGTCACAAGACATGGTTTTGCCAAAAAAAAAAAAAAACCCTCAAAATTACCGAGCGTCGTGACGCACGACCAATTTCAGCGTCGCGACACTGGTTTGATTACAAGCCTAAAACCAGCAGCCACCACGCACAGATCACTCCTCCTTCTTCACAGATCTCACCATTTTCTCTCAACCCAGCAGTCAAAATCCAACTACAACCGAATCATCACCACCAACCACCATAGCCTCAAAACCAAGACTCACCATAGCCTCACCACCGAGCAAAACCCCGTCCTCAACAGAGACCAGAAACCAAACCGAGAGCTACCACCCACCACGCATGATCCAGCCAACTGATACACCACCAAACCGAGAGCATTTGACCGAGATCTATCAAACCCATCATCATCTTCCTCTTCCAAATCAATCACCATCACCGAAACCGCAAAAGCCGAGAACCTCCACAGCAACCCAATCGCCGAACGCATCAACAACCCACCGAGAACCACAGCCGAGAACTACCAGAAATCGGCAACCCCATAGCCGAGTCCTTCACCATCAAAACCAACCCATCCACCACGAAACACTCAAAACCGAAACCCACCACACCGAGATCTAATCACCGAGACCAAACCGAGACTACCCAATCGCCACTGTCTCTCCTGAACCAAACCACACAAGTCGCACCATTGCCGGATCTCCAACCCAAAACCGCAAAAACCGACAAAGTCAACCCATCACCACTGCCGACCGAACCACTGCCAAGCCATTCTGTCAGGATCAAAGCCGACCTTCATCACCACACCAGCTGAGCCCACTGCCGTGTCTTGCCGTGACTGCCATAGCCGACCTCCGCAAGCCAAAATACTCCAAAACAGACCCATCACCCCCAAAACCAAGACAACCACGCCCAAAACAACCAAGCAACCGAACCAATTGCTGAATCAGAAACTAAAATACGGTAATGATTTGATAAAAAAATTGATTTGGTAATTGGGTAAATGAAAAATTGAATTGTGAATTGGTTGTGAATTTTGAATTACGAAGTGTTGGATGGTTGAAATTGATTCGTAGTAATTGAGGGCGGAAGAAATTGAGTTTGATATTTGGAGTTGGTGTTTGTGGCATTAGATAGATTTAGGTTGTGTTGGATAATCAAAAAATTCAGGGAAGACTCTGCCGGATTTTTCTGAAAAATACCAAAGTTGGGATTTGATTGGTGATAATTTTTTTTTGGGGTGAATTTTGGGGAAATTTTGAGTTTTTAGAGATGATTCTGCCAAAATTTTAATGCAAAATTGTCAAATAGCGATCGTGGTAAGAACCGTAATTTGGACAAAACTCTTAATCGGTAATTTTTCCTGTAAAATTTCAGCTGACCAGGTATTACATTCTAACTCTCCTTCTACTTTTTAAGACATTGGGGACAATGTCTCATTTAGGTTTGGGGAGGGATTTAGTTGATTAGTACCTTGTTTTTAGTTTGTATGTTGTTTTTATTTTTAGTCCAAAATTTTTCGAAAAATACAAAAAAAAAATTGAAAAATTTTCAAAAATTACAAAAATATTTTGCATTTTTTGTGTTTTTATTTTGACTAAAAATGTGGAATTGGTAAAAGATAGCCGAGTAAGGAATTTCCGCTCCTGATACGTATCTCAAACCTATTTCGAAATAAAGTTAATTTTTGTTTATTTCATTTTAAATTATTTAATTTGTGAATTCTCCATAAATCTGACTAAAATGAATCTTCATGTTCAGTTGACAGGTATTATGAACTTACATGGAAACATACGGACATGAGCTAAAATTGAAAAGTTTGTAATATTCCGTGCTATAGTTTAATTGGAGGAAGCATCTCTAAATAGTGATGGAGTAAAAAAAAAAAAAAAAAAAAAAAAAAAAAAAAAAAAAAACGTCCGAGATCCGAGTTATTAAGTCTGTAAGGGTATTTTAACACCTAGTGCCCTAAAACCAACTGGTTTGGGAGTCATTGGCCCAAAGCTCGTTACATGGATCAAAGATGCTGCAAAATATATATATATATATCTGAAGTCTGAGTAATTAAGTTCGTAGGGGTGTCTTAACACCTGGTGCCCTAAAGCCAACTGGTTTGGGTGCCACCGACCCAAAGCTCGCTACATAGACGGAAGGTATTGTATATAAATAAAAAAAAAAAAAAATCAGAAAAATCAGAAAATTATTCCATTGCTACAAAAAGGTGTGAAATCTGATAGAACTTTAGGACAAAAATATTACTCTCTTATCAACTGCACTTATGACTGTTGTGGGCAAAAATGAATGATTAATATTTTGTTGTCTGTGTATATGAAGAATGGTAAAAATAATCGGAGAATTTACTTATTCGGTAATTTAGAAAGAAACAAAACAACTAGTGACTTGGAGTAGAATTTTCACCTGATTAGTTACTAACATCTTTATTCTCTTTTCGCTTGTCTTTTTGCTTTTGTGTGCATTAGTTTTAATACCTTTTTACTTTTGTAAAATGTTTGTGGGTAGCATTGCTGTAAACCCTCACGAGACTACACTCGTCCACTAGGGACACCTAGGGGTTTAAAGGCTTGTTGCATATGCTAAATGCAACCGTGATCCCTACGAAAGTGGCTTAGTTAAATTTTATTATGTTATTTTATTCTGTATTTTGCTCAAGGACTAGCAAAATGTTAGGTTTGGGGGTTGGGGGTGTGATGAGTGGTATTTATATCACTATTTCCCACTCATTTAACTTAATATTTTGAATAGTTTCTCGAGTTTTATGAACGTTTTGATGTGTTTTATTGTTATCTTGCAGATAAATAAAGTTTGGACAGCACTGGAGGCAATTTGGGGCAAAACCGGACAAAAATGCGTCAACAGGGATATTTTCGTCTTTTGCGCGTCGCGACTCTGGAACACTGCGCGCCGCGACTCCCAGCGTGCGCCGGTTCTGCTAAAATGCGCCATGGTCAACAGGTCAACAAATTGAAAAGTTTGACTTTGCTAAAATGCGCCGTGCCACGTGTCACCATCACAACGAATCCGCTAACGTGCGCCGTGCCACGTGTCAACATCATATGCTGCCGACACTCTGACTTGACACGTGTCGCCTCGTCATCAGCCATGTCATCGGTCAACGAGTCAACCTTGCCACGTGTCATGCCACGTCATCAGACACGTCAGCAAGTCAACCGAGTCAACTTGCCACGTCAGCCTCAGCCAATCAGAACTTGACACGTGTCGCCACGTGTCGCAATCCCATTGTGCCGACAGTTGAACAGTCAGCCGCCACGCCATGTCATCACCACATCAGCGCCTCGTCATCGCCGCGTCAGCATGACGTCAGCATGACGTCATCACAATAATTGAGAATTAGCCGCCTTGACACGTGTCAGTTGTACAGTCAGCCGCCTTGCTACGTGTCACCGTCTCATTGTGCCACGTCGACAATGAGCGTCGCGACGCGTGCCTTGGCTCGCGACGCGCGAACAGTGCCCGAACAGTAAATTATTTTTGCTATAAATAGGCCGCGAATTTTCAGTTTTTAATACACCTTTCTCTCTCTTGATTTCTCTCTCTAGAGAGAGTTTCTCTCTCTAGAATTTTTATTTTTATTTTTTTGTTTTGTAAATAATTTTAATTACTTTTGTAATAATAGTAATTTAATTTTCACTTTTTACTTTTTACAGTTTTTACTATTCACCATGTTGAAGTAACTTTTTCAGCTATGGTGAAAGGTAATTCTTTTACTGTTACTATTTAGATTAATCTCCCTTAAAAATAATATATTCACTATTTAAAATATTGACTTAATAAGGAATACCGCTATATTGGTCGGTTGGTAATTTAATTTTAATCTGGTTTAAACCTGACTAATCAAGGATACCGCCAGACTGGTCGGTTGGTAAATTTATTTTTGGTTCCGCCTTAATGGCTGGTTGGACTTAATTTGACTTAATCAGGATACCGCCAGACTGGTCGGTTGGTAAATTAAACACAAGTTTATATATTATTTTATGGGAGATATCTAATATTAGTAGTAGTAAAAGTAATTCCTTTTACCTTAGCATTTTATTTTTATTTTATTTACTTTTCAGTATTTTTATTTTATGTCTTTTATTTTTATGTTTTTATTAGTCCTAGTTATGTGTTAGTTAATTAGGGGTTGTGATGACTTTTAATATCACCGGTTATAAGAGATTATTTTATAGTTGAGTAATTTAAAGGTTTATTTATTAAGTCTTAAGCTTAATGCTTCTTGTTGTCTGATCACCAATAAGATTGAAATGGTAAATCTAAAATGAACTAGACATAGGGATTTTAGGTTTCAGCCTTAGACTTAATAGCCCACGATCTTCCTTGAGGATAGATAACCCTTTAATAGATTTCCTTACAGGATAGGAATATACCTGTCGAGCGGGGGTAGCCATAATTGGAACTTGAACTTAATGAATCCAGGTAATGTGATTGACATAGGAATATGGTTCAATTGGTTATACTGGGTATTTGTAGTTGACCATCGGAAGAGGCTTTTACATAATTTAGTGTTCAGGGTAATAAATCAATATATTACCAACTTTAAGATAATCACTTCATCTTTTAAATGATATTAAAAGAAATCACAACCTTATATCTTTTGTGTCTTTTATTTTCCTTAGTATTTTCTTTGTCTTTTTATTTATTTATTTAGCAAATCTTCAATCAACCAAATCAATCAAGCAATCAATTCTATTCTACCTTTTAATTAGATATTTGTAATTAAATAGATTCAATAATAATAACAACAGTAGGAATTAAGTCCTCGTGGGATCGATATTTTTATACTACTTGAACGATACGTGCGCTTGCATTATACGTGTGTGTTTACGCCGGTCAGAGTGGCGCCTCACTCCCTGGATTTTGTATGGGAGAGTGGCGCCATGGCGCCAGTCTTCACTCAAAGGCGCCGTGGCCCTAATCTTTAGAGCCGCGGCGCTAGTTCAATTTTTGCTTTCCGCGTTCTCGGCCCCTGTGTACGTCTTATACATCAGTATAGCCCCTAAACACTTGCAATTGTCCCAGGATCCATGTATTAATATTCCTACAAATAAAAATTGCTAAATTAGTTTAAATGATAAATATTTCTAAATTAATATAACAATAGAAATTATGTAATAAAATATAAAATATATAACTAAATACTTAACAATAAACCCAGATAAGTGATGTTTCAAAGTACATTTTCATGCACTTATCAAGTCCCTCGTGGGATAGTCCGTACTCCCAACTGGGCAGCGAGCTCGGAACGGCATTCGTCGTCGGTTTCTGTGTCCTACAGTCTGGCGACTCCACTGAGGATAAAGAATCTGCCCCAAAATAATGTCTTGTAATGTTTGTGATTTGTGTTTTAATTAACCATGTCTACTGTGGGTTTAGGGAGTTTAATCAAAGGCAATTATAAAGGCTAGGTGATGGTTTGGTGTCTTCCTTCACTCACTACCTTTCTATAAGGAAAAGCTGTGAAGACACCTAAATAATTATTACCGTAGCTCATTGTGATAAACTAATTTAGAGGACTTATTGTTTATTCCTGTCACCTAGGCGATAAGAGCCTTAGAGGCTTGGGTATTTAAGAGAGTTCGCTCCACCCTCCCTCTGGGGAATCTACAATAAGATTTCGCTCCGTTACTCGTTGGCACGTACCGTAAGGTATAAAAAAGGTGCGCTCACTTGGCCGTTCAAACCCTTGAGTGGGGAGACCTAGTCGTGGGCAATCCTTCGTCAGTGAGAGCCTTTGTTTACATTCTTTTAAACCTACATGTGAACCGTAGTTGTATGACCAGTATAAATTATTTCTTTATGCTTGTGTTTAGGACTATCGTCATTTGGATTCTATTGGACCTTCTGTCAAGAGATATGAACTTGTTGGGCCATTTAAACTGGGACAAGTTTATGTCCTTTTGACAGTTGGGCCAAAATTTCTAAAATGCCGATGGGCCATTTTATGTTTAGGCCTCTTATTATTTGAAGTCATTTAGCCATGGTATCGCAAAAGTATGAACTTGTTGGGCCTTTTTAACTGGGACAAGTTTGCTCCTTGCAATAACGTGATTGAATGATTTAAAATGACAATGGGCCAACTTACATATCTCATGCATCGTACGCATCTCATGCATCTCATGCATACACGCATCATGTTAACCCTTTTGTGTCTTAAAAGCCATCATAGACTCCGGTTGGGTTAGGGAATAAGGAAGATCTGTCAATAGATCATCAACCAGTATGTGCAAGTCAGCCAACTAGGAATCCCGCCTAGATCGATTGGAGATCAAAGTAGCTAAAATTGCTAAGTAGTTGCAAGTGTTGACCGATGTTGTGGCCAGTTTGACTATACCCCGTAACAGAAAGTTATGCAACCAGAATGGAAAGATCATTGGGGAACCTTCAAAGACCGAGCCCACTTCCCCTGAAGCTACCCCTGTTAGAGACAGACGATTCTCTAATCTTGGTAGACCTTTGTCAGAGGTATTTAAAGAGCTGAAAGGGCAAAGACTCATAATTCCCTAAGAGCCTAAACCACTACCAAACCCCCTACCACCACACCTCGATGTGAGAATTTATTGTGACCTCCACCAGCGATATGGCCATGAAACTAACAATTGTTCCCGCCTCCGACATGAAATCCAAGACCTCATTGATGCCCAAAAAATACCCGATCCTAAAAAAGAACAACCCGGTATACACAAAAAACTTTCACCCACTCGCATGATCAACCCCGGCTGACCTGACAGTCATGTCCTTCAAACCTGCAACTACCAAACTTCTCACATGGGGATACAGGGAAATAGTGGTAAAAGTGAAATAAAACAGAGGGAAAATCTTTGGGAAAACCTCTCGGACAGTGACGAAGGTAAATTGTTGAAGAACTACTGAAACTGGAGAAGCTGCTGGTCGAAGGAAGCAAGAAGATATGGGGAAGATGAAGTTGCAAATCACGGGGATGTTTATTTCCCTGATCTTATTCAACTATGATCCAGCATTTATTTTGTCTACTTGTTCGAGCCTTTTTTCTAAATGATAATAAAGACAATCATTTAGCTTACTTGTCTGAGTCTGTACTTTTCAAAAAGAACAAGCTAGCTATTCAGAAATTGACTTCTCAGAATGTGAGTTTAAAAGGAGAATTGTACAAGCGATAAGCAAATGGGGCAGTCGAGGCAGCCAGTAAGACAGTGAAAAAGATATTAACCGAGATGAGAGAGAACTGCAGAGATTAGGCCAGCAAGCTACCATATGCCCTGTGGGGTACAAAATGTCAGTGAGAATGGCGACAAGAACCACGCTTTATTCTTTGGTCTACGGGATGGAAGCAGTACTGCCAGTGGAAGTTAAGATACAGTCCATGCGGGTATTAGCAGAAACAGAGTTATCTGAACAAGAACAGGTTGCACAGAGATTTGAACAGTTAGCACAGCTGGATGAGAAGAGAATGAAGTCCCTGCATCACATGCAGATATATCAGAAAAGGTTAGTCCGAGCATTCAACAAGAAGGTGTGTCCTACTAAGATCGAAAATAGTGATTTGGAACTTAAGCAGTCAAGGCCGTCGACGACAGATCCGAAGGAAAATTCAGACCAAACTGGGTGTTGGACAGTTATGACCTATAACATCACTATTTGTACAAGAACATGGTGTTGATTGTACAAATTAACTATGTGACAAAAGAAATTACTCTTTTATCACTTGTAATTGGATTACCAAGATACATAAGTGATAGAAGTCCTTATGATTAGTTCCGGATTGAGATGATATGAGACAATATCGATCCACGAAGGAATAATCATTAAATATCCCTAGTCGTAGTATTATCGAGATTGTACATCGATAATGCAGAATAGACTAGTATTGCACTTGTGCGTGTTATGGGAGCGTAACGACAGAGTTCTCATATATTTGGGTATAGGATACTCATGCAAATGTAATAGGAGGTTGTGTTTTACCGATGGTACGGAAAACAGCTTCGCTCTGGATTGAGCCCTCGGAATCCCATTGGTAGTATGACTATGTGTCTATGGGAGTCCGAATTCAGGGTAGGTGTATTTGGTCTTAACCTGAGACTTGCACCGCTAATACTTGCGACAATCAATATATTTTGGTTTTGGTTGTCAAGGGCTTTAATCGGTTCTGTGTACGCCTCTTCTGGGTATATTGAGAATCGTAGTGTATTAGATGTGATGTCGAGATGGAAGTATCACTTCATTCATAGTGGAGATGATGATTACGTAGGATACGAAACTCGTTCTCTTTTATGCTGCAGCTATCAGGATAATATGACTAGGTCATAGTTATCCGATTACAGAGACTAGTTACCAGAGATCCGATATGTGCTTCGTACGGGGCAGACACAATTCCAGCCCCAGGCCTAGCATGTGACATTTGATACTGGATCGTAATACGCAATACTACGTATACTACGCCTGATATAAATTTTTATTCTTGTAAGGATATTTCTTGAGAATTCGGTAGGCACGATGCTTTTCTAGAGCCAACTATGTCTTATAAATTGGTAAGAACGTAGTACTTGGTACGTATGTGTTCGGATAGTCCGACGATCGGATTTACTGCAAACATATCCGGGGATCTCATGGGTCGCTTCCCGAAGATCACCGATGACGTATAACTCGCACTTTATTAATTTGGGATTAATTAGATGAGAGAGAAAATTAAACTGGGATTAATTACGGAGATATTTTATCTGGGATAAAATATTATTTAAAGAGAGAGAACGATTAATTTGGAATTAATCGATAAATTATATATTCGATATATTAAACAAAATTGGATTTCGATGTGGAATTAAAATTAGATTTTAATTCGAGAAAATGAGTTAATTTAGAATTAATTCGTTAGTGACATGAATAGTAATTCTGCTAGGCAAAATTATTTAATTAAATTTGATATAATTAAGTCGCAACGGAAAATTCATTAATTTAGAATTAGCGAACCCGAGCCCGAGAGTGTTTGCAGGTGCACTCGCATTTCGAATTCAAATGCGACCCACAAGTCACATCAAACATCATATCACTAGCCAATCAATTGATGTGATGTCTAGTCACTTTGAGTGATGTGACAACTTGTCACTTGTGATTGATGGTGGTAGTTGGAAGTGGTTGGAAGACTTTTAAAAGCCTTGTACCAAAATTTTGGTAAATGAATTTTTGAATTTCATTTTCGTATATTAGATACACAAATCTCCAACAACCAACCTAACATACTTCATCTCTCTCACTCTCTCCTCTCTCACGCCCAAGGGGCATTTTCTTCTCCCAAATTCTGTAAATGCCGAGAATGAGAAGAAAGCAAAGGAAATTTTACGGCAAAATTTTCGGAGTGCTAGCACGTTTTAGGACTCATACGAAGGTGATAGGGAAACCCACCCGTGGGCATGGAATCAACACCCAAGCATGGAGCTTGGCCGAACCAAATGTAGCCCAATTTGGAGGAGCGAAACCGTGAGCTTCCATGGATGAAAGCTTGAAGATTTTCATTGTTCCTCGCATCGCCTCAACCGATCGTTGTAAGTATGATTCCACCATACTTTTATGAGTATTCACATATATGTTTCTTGCTTGATTTGATGCTTGGGACCTTAGAGAAACCCAACACTGGGAAAGACCATACATCGTCCAGAAGGTGATGGGAAATGGGACAGTGAAGCTGTCAGATTTAGAAGGGAATGAATTCACTGAGCGGATCAACGTGGATAGGTTGAAGCAGTACTTTTCCTGAGGAAGGGACGACTGAGCAGTCACCAAGGGAATTAACAGAAGACCTAACCCAATGGGATATGGAGTTCATCAATGCATGCATGGATACACGTAACTTGCATCCCTTGTTTTGTGTTTTGTGTTTGCAGATTTCAGAAAAAAGAGAACCAGCAGGGGGTGACCAGAGCCATACGGCGCCAAGGAGTACAATGAGGGTCTAACTCCTCAGGAACATGGAATACCTCTACACTTGCATACTTACACGTCACACGCACACGTTTTCATTCTATTGTTATGTTTGTGTTCGCAGGTCTCAAAGAAGGAAAGATAAATCGGCAGAATACAAGCAAGTTGAAAGCAGATAAAGTAATACCAGCAGTATCCAGAAATGAACCTCTGGGGGCGAAGCCCCAAATTATCAGCAGTTGAAAAGAGGAATTTCAGAGAAATAAGAAATCTTTTGTGGCTAGACATATGTCTAATGATGACATTGTATGTTGTAGAGAAGGAACCATAGAAACAATCAGTGCGAGATATGCTCTCGTCATGTGTTCTGAGTAGTTGATCTCGACTAGACTCGCGAGCACTTGACATGATATCAACAGTAGAAGCCCGAGTGGTTGGCAAGATGACTAATCGAAGAGATTGTGGATCAGTGAATGACCATTTTCCTGGATGTCCACCCTGGTTTACTGATCCTACGATATATGATATGGTTGAAAACGAAGAAAAAGTCTCTGCAATGAAAAGGAAAAGAAAGAAAAAAAAATAGACTACATATAACCGATAAGCGTGAAGCTACCCATAGGCGAATATTAGGACCATCATGAAGAGAAATGCTACCTTAAAGGGTAGGTGTGTCAGAAAAAGAAAGAAAGAAAGAAAAAAAAAGAAAAAAAAAAGAAAAAAGAAAGTTCAAAATGAAAAGAAAGAAAACAAAGAGACAAAAGAAAAAAAATAAGAAGACCATATCATGTTGAGTATGCCGAAGTAATCACAGAGCGTGATCAAGACATCCAGGTTGGTTAGACCCACTAATCTGATTCTCTGAGATGAAATCACTGAGTTGGCTTACTTATTAAGCTGCGAAAGAGCCTTGGCACACATACACTTGGAGTCTAGCTCAGATCATTCACTCAGACGGTTGGATTTGAGTTGTATCGAGTACTTTGAAGGTTTTCAGGTTTCGACACGAAGCATTCATTAAGGAAAAAAATATGTCCAGCTATCAAGATTATCTCATGAGAGGCAGTATGGTATCACATCATCGTTATCAGTGTTAGTTTGGCCGGGTATGGCACTCTGGGAACAAGACCTTCAATTCAAAATCGGGAACAAGACCCACAACTCAGGGAACAAGACCCTCAACTCAAATCGGGAACAAGACCCACGGGAATAAGACCTACAATTCAGGGAACAAGACCCTCAATTCAAAATCGGGAACAAGACCCACAACTCAGGGAAAAGGACCTTCAACGCAAGCTAGGGAACAAGACCCTCAATTCAAAATCGGGAACAAGACACTCAACACAATTCATGGAATAAAACCCTCAACTCAAAAATGGGAACAAGACCCCCGGGAACAAGACCCACAACTCAACAACTCAAGAAACAAGACCCTCAACACAATTCAGGGAACAAGACCCTCTCAAATCGGGAACAAGACCTACAATACAGCAAAACTCAAATTGGGAACAAGACCCACTAAACAACTGAACTCAAATTGGGAACAAGACCCACTGCACAACACAACTCAATTCAATTCAGGAACAAGACCCACTCGGCGGTCCGAGAACGGACCACCTCTCATAAACTCAGCTTGAAGTAGCAGGCAAGTCAGGTGGCAGTTGGCGAGCCAGGTAAGTAAAAATGCATTGTACGAACTTTGATAGGACTGTCACTGTCACACACTATACAGATCCCATCAAAGTGGGGGCGACTGTAGGCACTGCAATTCTGTATGTAAGTCCCGATGATGAGCCTCGTACGGAGGCACTACCTTTTTATATCGTGGAAGTCGCAAGAAACGGATGTCGGAAAGGAAGAATTAATAATTGACGCATTGTCGGATTTTATTTGCTGGATTAGCTTCAGATTTGCTCGTTGGATTTTCGTTTGAAGCCCACGCCATTCACTCCCCACACAACCTTCACGCCTCTTTTGCCACCGTTCACGTGAACCATCTCCCATGCAAAGCCATGCAACTAAACTCCACTCATTTACCCCTCCACTCACTATTCAAATAAAAATTAACCTTCCACCAACATTTCCCACACATTTGACATTTGCCTTACCCTTCATTTTCAAAGCCATTTAATTAAGCAAACCCCAATCCATTAAACTTAGCAACCCCACGTCCCTTGACTAAGCTATCTCCCTTTCCAATTTTTCAACAAAGTAAGCCAACCCAATTAATGCCCCATTGCCTACCCAATTAATGCACCTCCCTTTGCCTATTTAAAGAGCCCTTAGTTCACCATCCTTCCCCTAGGATCCTGATAGCACCTTCGTAGCACATACATAAAATATAGACAATACACAAGCCTTTACTGCCCCAATCCATGCACATGTTAATTGCCCCTTAGAATCCTTCACTCCACATGTTGACACCTTGCAGAGCCCTCACCAAAAATGCATAAACCTTTTCACACTGACTGGTGCATTCACACGTGTATAACGCAAGCGCACTTATCGTTCAAGTAGTATAAAAATATCGATCCCACGAGGACTTAATTCCTACTGTTGTTACTAATTATTGAATCTATTTATTTACAAGTATCTAATTAAGGGAGAAGAGAATGATTGCTTTTGGTTGGTTGAATATGGATTTAATAAATAAAATACTAAAAGACACAAAAGAAAATACTAAGGAAAATAACAAAAGACTCAAAGATCTAGGGTTGTGACTTCACACAATATTAATCTAAAAATGAATTGATTCTCTTATTTATGTGTAATAAATCAGTTTGCTAACATGGAACACGAAAATATGCAAAAGCCTATGTCGATGGTCAGACGCAAATACCCAGTATAACCCAATTGATCCATATGTCTATGTCAACCAAATTACCTGGATTCATTAAGATCAAGTTCAAATTTTGGCTACCCCGCCCGACATGAATATGTCTATCCTGTAAGGAAATCTATTAAAGGGTTATCTATCCTCAAGGAAGATCGTGGGCTATTGAATCTAAGGCTGAAACCCAAAATCCCTATGTCTAGTTCATTTTAAGTTTACCACTTCAATCTTATTGGTGATCAGACAACAAGAAGCATTAAGCTTAAGACTCAATAAACAAACTAAAGAATTACCCATAAAAGAAACTTAATTATTAAGTGTGTATATTGTGTTTCATCACTTCCCTAGACAAAAATAAAATATTGGGGGTTAGGGGATCCACATTTACTATTTATAATTTAGAAATCTCCCTTACTATAATATAGAATTTAACGGTGATAGCCAACCAGCCATGTAGGTGGTATTCCTTATTAAGTCAGATTTAAATTAAGGCCAACCAGCCATAAAGGCGGTAATAGTATTTGAACATAAACAAGCCATATAGGTGGTAATTTTCTGGCACCTAAAGACTAGCCATATAGGCGCTATCAAATTATTCCAAATAAATAAAATAAGCCATTAAGGCGGTAATTCCTTTTAATGTGAATAATAAATTTTATATTATAATTAAGGGAGATTAATCAAAATTAAAATTATAAAAGCTTCACCCTTCCCTCAGCAAAATTTAACTACTGAACATAAAAAGAAAGGAGTGGAAGAAGATAACTACAGCTACTGAAATTTAAAATGCATAAATTAAATATTGAAAATAAACACACAAGATGCAATCCTTAAATTCCATACAAAAACCTAAGGAAAGCATAAAAGAAAAGAAAGGAAAAGAAAAGAAAGGAAAATACTACTATTACTAAAAATAAAAATACATAATTTAAATTACTGAAATTAAACAAACAAGATGCAATCCTTAAATTCTTTACAAAAACTTAAGGAAAGAATGAGAATTCAAAGGAAAATCTAAAGGCTTCCACCAATTTCTCCACATATTGCTCCACGAATTGCTCCACCAAACATGCCACAAGACACTCCACAAAACACTCCACCAAACATGGCACCAAACAAGGCACCAAACATGGTTGCATGTTTGGTTGAAGTTTGACAAATTTTTATATTTTTATTTTATTAATTTTATTTTATATTTTGAAAATGACTATAGTAATTACCCAAAATATACTGGAATGTTCATCAATTTCGGCCTTCCAAACTTTAGAATTCTAAATTATTTTTACTTTCAAAGTTTTAGATCTTCGAGTCTTTTTTAATCTGAAACTTGAATCACCTCAATCGGATATCGGATAAAAGAGTTATGGCCAAACTACGAAACATGCGCAAAATTGGAATTCCGGACTGCACTTCGTGACGCGTATAGTAAATTTCGTTTTTGACCTTTTTTCCTCCGAATTTCATCGTTTTAGCCCCGACTTGATTCCATTAAGTCCCAATATTATTTTTATCTACAAAAATAAACAAAAAGACATCAAAACGTTCATAAAACTAGAGAAACTATACAAAATATTAGGTTAAATGAGTGGGAAATAGTGATTTAAATACCACTCATCACACCCCCAAACCTAACATTTTGCTAGTTCTCGAGCAAAACACAAAATAAAATAACATGAAATTAAAATTAAAATAAGCCACTTTAGTAGGGATCACGGTTGCATTTAGCGTATGCAACAAGCCTTTAAACCCCTAGGTGTCCCTAGTGGGCGAGTTGTAGTCTCGTGAGGGTTTACAGCAATGATACCCACAAAAATTTTACAAAAGTAAAAAGTTATTTAAAACTAATGCACATAAAAGTAAAAGACAAGAGAAAAGAGAGTAAAGAAAGTAATGACTAATTAGGTGAAACTTCTACTCCAAGTTACTAGTTGTTTTGTTTATTTCTAAATTACCGAATAAGTAAATTCTCTGATTTATAATTACCATTCTCCATATACATAGCCAAAAAAATATTAAACAACTTCATTTTTGCCCACAACAGTCATAAGTGCAGTTGATAAGAGGGTAATATTTTGTCCTAAAGTTTTATCAGACTTCACACCTTTTAATAGCAATGGAATAATTTTTCTGATTTTTTCTTTCTTTTTATGATATATTTTTTTATTTATATATAATATCTTCCGTCTATGTAACGAGTGTTGGGACGGTGGCTCTCAAACCAGTTATTTTTAGGGCACCAGGTGTTAAAAACACCCCTACGGACTTAATTACTCAGACTTCAGATATAAATATATTTTTGCAGCATCTTCGATCCATGTAGCGAGCTTTGGTCCAGTGACTCCCAAACCAGTTGGTTTTAGGGCACTAGGTGTTAAAACACCCTTACAGACTTAATAACCCGGATCTCAGATGCTTTATTTTTGTACATCAGATTTTTTTTTTGGCTACTCCATTGCCATTTTGAGATGCTTCCTCCAATTAAACTAGAGCACTGAATATTACAAACTTTTCAAATACGCCTCATGTCTGTATGTTACTACGTATGTTGATAATACCTGCCAACTAAGCATATGAAGACCCTTTTTAGTCCGTTTTATGGAGAATTCACAAATTAAATAATTCAAAAGGAAATAAACAAAACTTAACTCATTTCGAAAAAGGTTTGAAATACGTCTCACACCAATTTCACCCTTTTAATCAAATTAAGAACACAAAATATTTTTTTTTTATTTTTAAAAATTTTTCAATTTTTTTTGTATTTTTCAAAAAAATTGGACCTAAAAAATAAAAAACAACAACATAATAAAAATTTTACTAAAAATAAAAACAAGATACTAATAAACTAAATGCCTCCCCCCAAACATAAATGAGACATTGTCCCCAATGTCTTAAACAGCAGAATAAGAGTTTAGAAGATCATACCTGGTTAGCAGAAAATCTAGGAAAAGTTACCGATTAAGATCTATATCCAATTTACGCTTCTTCACACGATCGCTATCTGACCAATTCAACTTGGAAAAAATAGGGTCGAGTTTTGGTTCAAAGGCTATGATTTGGTCAATTAATTCTTCGGCCTTTGTCGCAGTCAGGAAGATATCATGTACTGATTTCATGACAAACTCATGTCTCTTGGCTTCCACAAGAAATACAAACAGAAAATCGAAGAAAAGCTCAATGTTAAGTAACCCAATGGGCTTCCGATGAATATTTAAGTGCGCCCATGATGCTACAATGAACATTTCTTCAAACGTCCCAAGGCCTCTGGTAACGCAATAAATGCATCCGCAGTATTGATCATTTCTTGGATTTGTTCATACATGCCAGATACGATGTGTTCATCTCCATTTGTTGGTCTGATTAAGTGGAATGATTCCCAAAACATGACCGCCACCATCCTGAACAGATTTTGAAATACTTCCCATTATTCCAAGATTGCCATCTCCATATACTAGATGCATATTTCTTTCCGCTATGACTCGCCCCAATTCCTTTGCAGCCTCAATAAATTCTGGTTTGTTACCAGAATTGGATCCACAGAAAACACAAATTCGCTTGATTCGCTGCTGTGAAGTTGCTTCCATTTTCTCTCTCTTATTTGAATGTATATCTGGATGTGTCGAAGAGAGAATGTCGAGCTGAATTTATAGAACCTGAAAATGGGTGAGTAATAATTGCACTAGTATCTGCCAAATGAAAATTATTAGAAGAACATTAAAATAAATCGTGAAAAGTCAAAAAGTATAAATCTTGTCGGTGAAAATAAAAGAAAATAACAAAAGAAAAGCAAATCAAAGAAATTATTAAGGCAACAGAATTGTGTACTCAATACGCCACTCGCTTGATATAAATTTATTAGGATACGTCTCAAGAATTCATTCCTTACTCAGCCATCACAAATGAATTAGCTTTCCTCTCTGATTGCCCAACACCATTCCTTCTGTCTTAAAATGCTCCATTTGTGCTTTTACCTGAATAACACACAAAATTAAAAAGTTCATAACATGTATACACAAAAATTTGAAAATAAAAATTACAACAAATTGCATGGGTTGCCTCCCTGCTAGCGTTAAATTTTCCATCTTCAGCCAGACGTGACTGAAATCCATCTATCAAGGAGGTTTCAGCGTCATTTTGGATTTCTGATTAAAGACAATCCCATGAGCATTGCTTTTGAAGGGTCTCTTCCAACGGTAAGGTGACAAAAATAATTTTGTCTCATTCAGTGCTCGTGCCACCTTTTTAACATTTGTTGCTCCAGCAGTTCCTGAAAAGAAAAAAATAAAATCAGGAGGTCTTGTATGGTGCTTGACTTGGAATGGGAGTTCCATTTGTCAAGCTTCTGGGCGATGTCTTTGATCTGTACTCCCCAAGACAACGATGTTTCCCATGATTGCACTGGATCTTCAGTAAGTTCTGACATTTGCTCCTCCATTTGCTCTGGTTCTTGCTCCACCCGAGGATGTATAAATATGTCTGATATTAGGTCTTCATCCTCTGATCTGAGTGAAATGATTGGCTCAGGTAGATCTTCTTCAAACATTTGTGCAATGCAATCTCCAAGATCTTCAATCGGAGGATGTAAAGTTGTGTCTGTCTGTAAGCTTTTATCCTCTGTGGCTGGCAATTCTTCCTCAAACATCATTGCAATACACGCTCCAAGATCTTCGTTTTGAGGACACAGAATTCCATCCTCAATTTTTGTTGGTACGAACAGCTCAACTTCATCGTCAGAGTCAGAATCTGAATAATAAAAGTCAAACATAGACTTTGCTGGTTTGGGCTCCTGAACTGATACCTCTGGTTGTTGATACTGCTCAGCCTCCTCCTCTGTTGAAGTGTCATTATGGATTTATGGGTACTCGAAGGCTTCCTCAGTGTCATCTGGAAATTGTTCCCAAGGTATATAGTTCTGATTTTCTGTTAATTGTCTTGCTTGATCTGTCATCCTTTGTATTGATTCTGATTGTCTCTGAATACTTTCGAGTTGATTCTGGTATGTTTCAAGCATTGTATCCAACTTTTCATCTTGTTTCTTGATCCAATCTTTGAGCATGTCAATTATCTGATCTTCCTCTGATGGTTCTAGTTGTTAATGAAGATTGTAGGTAGATAGTGGATAAGATGGAAAATATGCTGGTTTTTCATACCTTGAATGATTCCAATAATTCTGCCACTCTGAAAGGTATATACATTGATCGCTCGGATGGTTACCATCACATATCACACATCTCCCCATTTCGTTTTTTGAGCAAATGTAGTATTGCTTGGTTATGGCATCCAGTGAAAGTTGTTGGGCTGGACAACAGGCCTCAGAAAATTGGACCGTTGCTCCCAGTTTTGGGGTGTATCTTCTTGTAAAGCACGTAATCTCTTAATCTCCCAATAATGTTCTATTTTTCAATCACCTGAAAATAAAAGAAAGAAATCAAATTATAGATAAAAATAAAGAAAATTAGATACAAGTAAATTAGATAGCTTCAAAATTAATAACTCAAGAAAAATAAGTCCCCGACAACGGCGCCAAAAACTTGACCGGTGCATTCACACACGTATAACGCAAGAGCACGTATCGTTCAAGTAGTATAAAAATATCGATCCCATGAGGACTTAATTCCTACTGTTGTTACTAATTATTGAATCTATTTATTTACAAGTATCTAATTAAAGGAGAAGAGAATGATTGCTTTTGGTTGGTTGAATGGGGATTTAATAAATAAAATACTAAAAGACACAAAAGAAAATACTAAGGAAAATAACAAAAGACTCAAAGATCTAGGGTTGTGACTTCACATAATATTAATCTGAAGATGAATTGATTCTCTTATTTATGTGTAATAAATCAGTTTGCTAACCTGGAACATAAAAATATGCAAAAGCCTCTATCGATGGTCAGACGCAAATACCCAGTATAACCCAATTGATCCATATTTCTATGTCAACCAAATTACTTGGATTCATTAAGATCAAGTTCCAATTTTGGCTATCCCCACCCGACAGGTATATGTCTATCCTATAAGGAAATTTATTAGAGGGTTATCTATCCTCAAGGAAGATCATGGGCTATTGAATCTAAGGCTGAAACCTAAATTCCATATGTCTAGTTCATTTTAAGTTTACCACTTCAATCTTTTTGGTGATCAGACAAAAAGAAGCATTAAGCTTAAGACTCAATAAACAAACTAAAGAATTACCTATAAAAAGAAAATCAATTATTAAGTGTGTGTATTGTGTTTCATCACTTCCCTAACATAAAAATAAAATGCTGGGGTTAGGGGATCCACTTTTACTATTTATAATTTAGAAATCTCCCTTACTATAATATAGAATTTAACGGTGATAGCCAACCAGCCATGTAGGCGGTATTCCTTATTCAGTCAGATTTAAATTAAGTCCAACCAGCCATAAATGCGGTAATAGTATTTGAACATAAACCAGCCATATAGGTAGTAATTATCTGTCACCTAAAGACCAGCCATATAGGCGGTATCAAATTATGCCAAATAAATAAAACCAGCCATTAAGGCGGTAATTCCTTTTAATGTGAATAATAAATTTTATATTATAATTAAGGGAGATTAATCTAAATTAAAATTATAAAAGCTTCACCCTTCCCCCAGCGAAAATTTAACTACTGAACATAAAAAGAAAGGAGTAGAAGAAGAGAACTACTGCTACTGAAAATTAAAATGCATAAATTAAATACTGAAAATAAACACACAAGATGCAATCCTTAAATTCCTTACAAAAACCTAAGGAAAACATAAAAGAAAAGAAAGGAAGAGAAAAGAAAGGAAACTACTACTATTACTAAAAATAAAAATACATAATTTAAATTACTGAAATTAAACAAACAAGATGCAATCCTTAAATTCCTTACAAAAAATTAAGGAAAGAATGAGAATTACAAATGAAATGGCTTGGTATTTATAGGAAAATCTAAAGGCTTCCACCAATTTCTCCACGAATTGCTCCACCAAACATGCCACAAGACACTCCACAAAACACTGCACCAAACATGGCATCAAACAAGGCACCAAACATGGTTGCATGTTTGGTGGAAGTTTGACAAATTTTTATTAATTTTATTTTATATTTTGAAAATGACTATAGTAATTACTCAAAATATACTGGATTGTTCATCAATTTCGGCCTTCCAACCTTCCGAATTCTAAATTATTTTGACTTTCAAAGTTGTATATCTTCGAGTCTTTTTTAATCTGAAACTTGAATCGGCTTAATCGGATATCGGATAAAAAAGTTATGGCCAAAATACGAAACATGCGCAAAATTGGAATTCCGGACTACACTTCGTGACGCGTATAGTAAATTTCATTTTTGACATTTTTTCCTCCGGATTTCATTGTTTTAGCCCCGAGTTGATTCCATTAAGTCCCAATATTATTTTTATCTACAAAATAAACAAAAACACATCAAAACGTTCATAAAACTCGAGAAATTATACAAAATATTAGGTTAAATGAGTGTGAAATAGTTATATAAATACCACTCATCACACACCTATAGCCGATTCATGCAACAAACTACCCAACCTCTCTCACGTTTAGCGTATGCACAAACATCCCTTGGAGACCTTCACGGCCAATACTTCACAGACAGCAACAAGCCTCACACAAGCTCTCCACTCACACCAAAAACAAGCCCTCCAACTCACGCATAAAGACCAGCTGATCACGCCCTTAGCTCATGCCACAGTACCACATCGCCTAGCCACAGCCCCAAGACCAGCTGATCATGCCCTTAGCTCATGCCACAGTCCCACATCGCCTAGCCATAGCCCCAAGACCAACTGTTCACGCCCTTAGTACTTCACAACACTGCTTATGCCACAGTCCCACATCGCCTAGCCATAGCCCCAACCTCAACACACTCACATCCCTCATGTTTCCGCTTCAACCAAGCCCTCATTTTGCCCACCAACACGCCCACTGACCTGAACCAGCCTCACGTTCCCCAGCACTTCAACACCCAAACCTCAGTCCCATATCGCCTAGCCACAAGCCTCTCTTCCCTTCACGCTAATCACCCTCCATAACACCACTTGCCAACCTCAGCTCATACCTTTCAACGCAGCAAAATTTGCCTCACGCCAGCCCCCTCACAGACCAACACGTCCGTCACTCAGCGCACTGACCTTCCTCTCCACGCAATCAACGCACCGACCTGCCTTTCCACACAATTAACGCACCACCCTACCCTTCAACGCAATCAACGCCAAAAGCCCATTCACGCCATAAAAAATTAACGCCAAAAGCCCCTTCACGCCTAGCCACATAGTACACTCATATGCAGCTCACCCACTGTCGAGAACACCCCTCACAAGCACAGCCCACATTACCAAAAATCTGCCCAAAAAAACTGTCCCGAAACAGTCCCCGAAACTACCCAAAACTGCACCCAAAAACTGCACAAAACAGCCCCCAAAAACTGGACAAAATAGTCCCGAAATAGCCCTCTAAAGCCCGCGAACTGCCCCACAAAAACCCACGTATTGCACCTACAAAATTCTGCCTAAATACCACAACTAGAAACACAGCAAAGCAAAGTGAAAACAGCTAGCAAAATAGTGAAACATCGAAGGAAAGCCGAACCAGCAAACCAAAGGAGTCACAGAGTTTTAGCCCTTCCGACAGTCGTATAACGCACTTCCAAGAGATGACACAAAAGCTTAGACTTGAGGGCACATGATATTTATTTTTCCTCGCATGAATTAATGAATTAGAAGACATGTAATTTATTTTCCTCGCATGAATTAGTGACTTAGAAAGTATGTTATTTATTTTCCTCGCATGAATTAGTGACTTAGAAAGCAAGTAATTTATTTTTTATGTTGCATGATTTAGTATTTTAAAAAATTATTTATCTTTGGAATATGATTTGGCCTAGTACATTTTCCTTTAAGCATGACTTAGTTATTTACCTTTCGCAATAGGAATTTTATGTTTAATTCGTATTTATTCAACATGCTTATTGTGTGATGTCGTATGTTTTTCCATTATGAGAATTTACTTTTGAAGCATGCAAACTTAGATTTAGGCCTTGTAGGAATTTAGATTATTTTTTCCAATATATGTTGAGTAGACTTGGTTAAAATTGCACAAATCCATTCATTATAAATGACATAAGTAAGGGACCATTCCGCTGGGGATAAGGTGAAGCTTTTATTATTTTAATTTAGATTAATATCCCTTAAATATAATATGGAAATTATAATTCAAAATGTAAAAGATTACCGCCTTAATGGCTGATTTTATTTATTTGACATAATGTGGCACCGCCTATATGGCTGGTCTTTAGGTGACAGGTAATTACCGCCTATATGGCTGGTTTATGTTCAAATACTATTACCGCCTTTATGCTGGTCGGACTTAATTTGACTTAATAAGGAATACCGCCTTTATGGCTGGTCGGGTAATATCATGTTTAATTTCTGTATTATACTAAGGGAGATATCTAAATATAAATAGTAAAAGTGGATCCCCAACCCCCATCATTTTATTTTTATTCTAGGGAAGTGATGAAACACAATACACACACTTAATAATTTATTTTCTTTTTATGGGTAGTTCTTTAGTTTGTTTATTGGGTCTTAAGCTTAATGCGTCTTGTAACTGGCCATTAATAAGATTGATGGGGTAAATCTAAAATGAACTAGACATAGGGATTTTAGATTTCATCCTTAGATTCAATAACTCACGATCTTCCTGAGGATAGATAACCCTTTAATAGATTTCGTTACAGGATATGCATATACATGTCGGGCGTGGGTAGCCATAATTGGAACTTGGTCTTAATGAATCCAGGTAATGTGGTTGACATAGGAATATGGTTCAATTGGGTTATACTGGGTATTTGCGTCTGACTATCGAAAGAGGCTTTTGCATATCTTCGTGTTCCAGGTTAGTAAACTGAATTAGTACACATAAGTAAGGGAATCAATTCATCTTTTTAAAAGTATTGTGTGGAGTCACGACCCTAGATCTTTGAGTCTAGTCTTTGTTTTCCTTAGTATTTTCTTTGTGTCTTTTGTATTTTCCTTATTAGTTTCTTTTGTTATTTTCTTTATTTTTATTTAAGCAAAATCCACATTCAACCAACCAAAGCAATCTTCCTCTTCTCCTCTAATTAGATACTTATAAATCAATAGATTCAATAATTAATAACAACAGTAGGAATTAAGTCATCGTGGGATCGATATTTTTATACTACTTGAATGATACGTGCGTTTGCGTTATACGCATGTGATTACGCACCGGTCAAGTTTTTGGCGCCGTTGCCGGGGACTTATTTTTCTTGAGTTGTTAATTTTGAAGCTATCTAATTTACTTGTATATAATTTTCTTTATTTTTATCTGTAATTTTTATTTTCTTTCTTTTATTTTCAGGTGGTTGAAAAATGGAACAATACTGGGAGATTGAGAGATTACGTTCTTTACAAGAAGATACACCCCAAATCTGGGAGCAACAGTCTGGTTTTCTGAGGCCTGTTGTCGAGCCCAACGATTATCACTGGATGCCAGAACCAAGCAATAAGACATTTTCTCATCAGAAAGAAATGGGAAGATGTGTAATTGTGATGGTAACCACCCGAGCGATCAATGTATATACCTTCCAGAGTGGCAGAATTTTTGGAATCAATCAAGGTACGAAGAGCCAACATATTTTGAAGAACCATCACATTTTCCATCTTATCCACCACCCACCTATTATGATCTTCATCAAGAACTCAGAGATGAAGAAACATTGGTTGACATGCTCAAAGATTGGTTCCAGAATCAAGACAAAACGTTGGATACAATGCTTGAAATAGTCCAGAATCAACTCAAAAGTATTCAGAGTCAAGAAGAATCCATACAGAGAATGACAGATCAAATGAGACAATTAACAGAAAATCAGAGCTGCATACCTCAAGAATCATTTTCAGATGACACTGATGAAGCCTTCGAGCACCAATCATTTCAAAATGACACTTCAACAGAGGAGGAGGCTGAGCAGTATCAACAACCAGAGGTATTAGTTCAGGAGCCCGAACCGGTAAAGTCTCGATTTGACTTTTATTATTCAGATTCTGACGAGGATGAAGCTGAATGTTTGTACCAACTGCACCAATAAATGAGGATGGAATTATGTGTCCTCAATATGAAGATCTTGGAGCGTGTTTTAGCATGATGTTTGATGAAGATCTATCTGAGCCAATCATTTCACCCAGATCAGAGGATGAAGACCTAAAATCTGACATTTCTTTACATCCTCAAGTTAATAATTTTGAATCATGCATTTCACAGATGACCGATGAAGAGCTAAATGAAGGAAATCCTAAAATACATCTGTGAAGAAAAGGTGGAGCAAAAAGCAGAGTAAATGACTGACCTTACCAAAAATCCAGAGCATTCAGGCGAAACATCACTGTTTTGGGGAGTACAGATCAAAGACATCACCTAGAAGCTTGACAGAATGGAGCTTCCATTCCAAGTCAAGCACCATACGAGACCTCATGATTTTCTTTCTTTCTTTTCAGGTACTGCTGGAGCGACAAAGTTTAAAAAGGTGGCACAAGCACTGAATGAGACAAAATTAGTTTTGCTACCTTACCGTTGGAAGAGACCCTTCAAAAGCAACGCTCATGGGATCGTCTTTAATCGGACATCCAAAATGACGCTGAAACCTCCTTGACAGATGGATTTCAGTCACGTCTGGCTGAAGACGTAAAATTTAGCGCTAGTAGGGAGGCAACCCATGCAAATTTTTTGTAATTTCTGTTTTCATATTTTGTGTATACATGTTGTAGAATTTTTAACTTTGTGTGTTAGTATTTCAGGTAAAAGCACAAAAGGAGAATTTTTACAGACAGAAGGAATGGTGTTTGGAGATCGCAGAGACGAAAGATAAATAATGAGTGATGGCTGAGTAAAGAATGAATTCTTGAGACGCATCCTCATGAATTTATACTAGCGAGTGGCGTATTGAGTACACAATTCCATTGCCTTAATTATTGCTTTGATTTCCTTTCTTTTTTTTTTTATCTTTATTTTTGCCGACAAGATACTTTTGACTTTTCACGATTTATTTTAACGTTCTTCTAATAATTGTCATTTGACAGATACTAGTGCAATTATTACTCACCCATTTTCAGGTCTATAAATTCAGCATTTCATTTTTCTCTTCAACACATTCAGAGATACACATTCAAATAAGAGAGAGAAAATGGAAGCACATCACAACAGAGATTCAAGAGAATTTACGCTTTCTGTGGATCCAATTCTGGTAACAAACCAGAATTCATCGATGCTGCGAAAGAATTAGGGCGAGTGATAGCTGAAAAGAAAATGAAATTGGTATATGGCGGAGGCAATCTTGGATTGATGGGAAGCATTTCAAAAGCCGTTCAGGATAGTGGCGGACATGTTCTGGGAATCATCCCAATACCTCTGGCAAATGAACAGCTGTTTGGACCCACAAATGGTGATGAACACATCGTGTCAGGTATGTCCGAACAAATCCAAGAAATGTTTAATACATCAGATGCGTTTATTGCATTGCCATGAGGACTTGGAACATTTGAAGAATTGTTCACAGTAGCATCGTGGGCACATTTAAATATTAATCGGAAGCCCATTGGGTTACTAAACACCGAGCATTTCTTCGATTTTCTTTTTGTTTTCCTTGCGGAAGTAAAAAGGCATGAATTCGTCACAAAATCAGTGGATGATATTTTCCTGACTGCTACAAAGGTAGAAGAACTGATCGACCAAATCCTTACCTTTGAACCGAAACCGGACCCCATTCTTTCCACATTGAACTGGTCAGATAATGATCGTGATAAAAAGCGTAGATTAGATATAGATCTTAATCGGTGAAAATTTTGTTAATGTCTACTAATCAGGTACGATTCTCTAAACTCTTCAAAATTGGAGATATTGTTACATTTTGGTAAGAAGATAAGTGATTCATATTTTGTGTATTGTTGCATAAATTCGAGCTAATATTATGTTATTATTGCAGGAAAAATAAAAATGGAATTTTACAGGACAAAGAGAACCAGTGAAAGCGGGATTAATTTCAAAATAAACACTTGACAAAATCATGAAGATACAAAGTTGATCCAGAAGAGACGGCCGAGTAAGGAGACACCTCTTGAGACACGTCCCCATGGATTTATCCGTCGCAAGACATGGTTTTGCCAAAAAAAAAAAACCTCGCAACACCAGGCGCAGATGACAGAACCCTAACCCTAGAAGAACCTAGTGTCGCGACGCTAGGCAATTTTCAGCGTCACGACGCTGACTCGAAGACAGAACATAAGCAGAGGCACCGCATATCTATTTTTTATTCCTTTTTCTTCCTCAAACACCACCAAGACGCACCACGAACAGCCGACCAGAACCAAGAGATTGCCGAGCAGAGAACACCAAGATCCATGACCAAACCGAACCTCCGAAGACCGAGAATCAGAAACCAGAAGCCGACTAAGAACTACCTCAAGCCGAGCCACACAACCGCAACCTACCTAGCCTAAATCGCCAAAACCAAGGGCCATCACCGAACTACCAAGGCCGAGACAACCCAAATCATCGGTCGAACCACCCAATCGCCAAGCCAAACCATCCACCACCCTCGACCACCGCAAGCCAATCTGCCGAACCACTGCCGTGTCTCACCAACCACTACAACCGACCAACCCGAGAACCAACAACACCAGAAGCCGTGAATCACCACGCACAACCCGAGAACCACTCATCACTGCCGAGCCATACAACCTAGACTGAATCTGAGAATTCATACTGCCAAATCAATTGAATGGTATAAATTTAAATTTAATTTGGTATTTAAAGGATTGTGACAGGTGCTTACACATGCGTATAATGTAAGCGCACGTATCGTTCAAGTAGTATAAAAAGTATCGATCCCACGAGGACTTAAAAACCTTTTTGTTATCAATTTATGGGGCCAAATGATAACAATATCTAACAGATTTTTTGATTGATTGATTTGAAATGACGATGATTCTAAATTTAAACAAGTAAATAAAATTGCTTAAAAGTAGATTGAGAAAAATCCAAATTTATAAAAACTATCTAGGGTTGTGATTTATTCCAATTTTTTTTTAAAAGATGAAGTGGTTATCTTATAGTTGGGTAATATATTGATGTACTAACCTAGAACACTAAATCATGTAAAAGCCTCTTCCGATGGTCAATTAAAAATACCTAGTATAATCCAATTGAACCATATGTCTATGTCAACCAAATTACCTAGATTTATTAAGGTTAAGTTCCAATTATAGCTACCCCGCCCAATAGGTATATTCCTATCCTGTAAGAAAATCTATTAAGAGTTATCTATCCTTAAGGAAGATCGTGGGCTATTAAGTCTAAGGTCTTAAACTTAAAATCCTTATGTCAGTTCATTTTAAGTTTACCTAATCAATTTAATTAATGGCCAGTAATTAAAAAGCATTAAGATTAAGACTCAATAAATAAATCTTTTATATTACCCAAACTATAATCTAACCCCTTATAACCCGTGATATTGAAATTCATCACAACCCTAGATACTAACTTAGTTACGATCATAGCTAGGGCTAAGGAGATAAAAGACATAAAGTAAAAATACTGAAAAGTAAATGCGATAAAGTAAATGCAATAATAAAATGCTAGGTAAAAGAAATTAACTTCTACTATATACTATTTAGATATCTCCCTTAATATAATATATTAACTCGTGATTATAATACCAACCAGCCATATAGCGGTAACCTGATTAGTAAAATTAAGTCCAACCAGCCATACAAGCGGAATCCAAAATAACCAGCCATAAAGGCGGAACCAAAATAATCAGCCATAAAGGCGGAACCAAATTAAAATTACCAACCGACCAATCTGGCGGTATCCTTGCTTAGTCAGGTTTAACCAGATTAAATTATTTAGCCAACCGACCAATATAGCAGTATCCCTTTTTAAGTCAAATTTTAAATGGTGAATATTATTATTTAAGGGAGATTAATCTAAATAGCAATAGTAAAGAATTACCTTTCACCATAGCAGGGGAAGTTACCCCATGGCAGAATAGTAAAAATCAGAGAATTCATTCAGAAGGTACATCTAAAATTGAAATTCTGAGATGAAGTTATAGGCGCAGATAAGTGGCCAGCGTCGTGACACTGGAAGGGTTCAGCGTCGCAACGCTGGAACAGTGACACGTGTCACTCGCTGATTCGCCGACTCAGATTCTTATCCGATGACGTGGCACTGTTCATGACGTCATTGCTGATGTCACGCTGACGTGTGGAGGGTGAGTGTCGACAGCGTCTAATCGCGACACGTGGCACCGGCACATTTTATCATCTCCGTTGTGATGGCGACACGTGGAACGGTGCAAGATAGCATGATCGGCGCACGTAGCAAGTCAAACTAATCAGATTCTGACACGTGGCAGATGGTGCACGTTAGTAGCTGCGGCACATGTTGGACGTCGTGACGCGCAAGGCTTCAGTGTCGCGACGTCGAAATGATGAAAATGCCATTTTTGTCCAATTTTTTCCATTTTCACTGTTTTGGCCCAAAATCACCTCTAGAATATCCTGAAACTTTATTTATCTACAAAATAACACAAAACACATCAAAATATTCACAAAACTCAAGAATTTATATAAAATATTAGGTTAAATGAGTGGGAAATAGTGATGGATTTACCACTCATCACATCCCCAAACCTAATATTTTGCTAGTCCTCGAGCAAAACATAAATAATATAACATAATTAAAATTTAACTAAGCCACTTTCGTAGGGATCACGGTTGCATTTAGCATATGCAACAAGCCTTTAAACCTCTAGGTGTCCCTAGTGGATGAGTTGTAGTCTCGTGAGGGTTTACAGCAATGATACCCCATAAACATTTTACAAAAGTAAAAAGTTAGTTAAACTAATGCACACAAAAGCAAAAGACAAGAGAAATAGAATAAAGAAGTTAGTGACTATTCAAGTGAAACTTCTACTGCAAGTTATGGTTTTTTGTTTCATTCTAAATACCGAATAAGTAAACTCTCCGATTGTCTTTACCATTCTCCATACACATAACCAGCAAAATATTAATCAATTCATTTTTGCCCACAACAGTCACAAGTGCAATTGATAAGAGAATAATATTTTTGTCCTAAAGTTCTATCAGATTTCACACCTTTTTAAAGCAATGGAGTAATTTTTCTGATTTTTCTCATTTTTTCTTTCTTTTTCTGATTTTGACTTTTTATTTATATATAATACCTTCCGTCTATGTAGCGAGCTTGGGTCGGTGGCTCCCAAACCAGTTGGCTTTACGGCACCAGATGTTAAAACACCCTACGGACTTAATTACCCAGACTTCAAATATATATATTTTTGCAACATCCTTGATCCATGTAGCGAGCTTTGGGTCAGTGACTCCCAAACCAGTGGTTTTAGGGCACTAGGTGTTAAAACACCCTTACAGACTTAATAACCCAGATCTCAGACGTTTTTTTTTTTACTCCATCACTTTTTGGGATGCTTCCACCAATTAAACTGTAGCACTGAATATTACAATCTTGTCAGTTACAACTCATGTCCGTATGTTACTATGCATGTTGATAATATCTGCCAACAAGCATATGAAGATCCATTTTAGTCAGTTTTATGGAGAATTTACAAATTAATTAATTCAAAAGGAAATAAACAAAAATTACTTGTTTCGAAATAGGTTTTGAAATACGTCTCAGGAGTGGAAATTCCCTTACTCAGCTATCTCTTACCAATTTCACATTTTTAGTCAAAATAAAAACAAAAACGAAAATATTTTTGTAATTTTGAAAATTTTTCATTTTTTTTTGTATTTTTTGAAAAAAATTTTGGACTAAAAAAAACACAACCCATAAACTAAAAACAAGATACTAATCAACTAAATCCCTCCCCCAAACCTAAATGAGACATTGTCCCCAATATCTTAAATAGTAGAAGAAGAGTTTAGAAGATAGTACCTGATTAGTTGAAACACAGAAAACTAAAGGTTGAGATCCAGATTCATCTTACGCTTCTTTCCACGATCGTCCTCGGTCCATTGATCTTTGAAAGAACAGGGTCCACTTGTGGTTCAAAATCTAAGATTTGGTCAAATAAATCCTGAGCAGTTCTGGCAGTGAAGAGAAGTTCATTCATAGGCTTTGTTATGAACCCATTTCTCCGGTTGTCATCAAGGAACACACACAGGAAATCATAAAATCCCTCGACGTTAAACAATCCAAGCGGCTTCTGATGTATGTTCAGATTCGCCCAAGATAGCACTATAAAAATTTCCTCCAATGTGCCCAAGCCTCTTGGTAGAGCAATAAAAACATATGCACGGTTAATCATTTCCACCAGTCGCTCTGACATTCCTGGCATGATCAGTTCTTCTCCGTTTGATGGTTCTATCAGATTTGCTTCTACCAAGGGTTTTGGAATGATTCCCAAAACTGGACTGCCTTCTTCCTGTACAGCTTTTGAAATGATCCCCATTAGTCCAAGATTGCCTCCGCCATATGTTAAGTGCATATTCCGTTCAGCAATGGCTCGACCCAATTCTTGTGCCGCCTCAATGTATTGTGGCTTGGTACCAACACTAGGCAAAATACGCAAATGTTTTCAACTAGTCTCCTTGAAGTAGCTTCCATTTTTTTAATGTATTTCTTTTTCAAATCTGGATGCCTTCATAAGAGCAATGATGAGTTGAATTTATAGTACCTGAAAAGGGTGAGAATAATAGCACTGATATCTTTCAAAGGGCGATTGTTAACTAAACAACAAAAGAAATTGTGAAAGTTCAAAAGTCTGGATCTTGTCTATGAAATAAAGATAAAAACAAAAGAAAAGCAAATCAAAGCAATAATTAAGGCAACAGAATTGTGTATGCAATATGCCACTTGTTTAGTATAAATTCATGAGGGTGCGTCTCAAGAATTCATTCCTTACTCAGTCACCACTCATGAATTAGCTCTCATATTGTGATTGCCAAATACCATTCCTCCTTAAATGCTCCGTTTGTGCTTTTCCCTACAAAACAACACATAAAATTAAAAACTCTACAACATGTATACACAAAAATAAAAATTACAACAATTTGCATGGGTTGCCTCCCTGCTAGCGCTAAATTTAACGTCTTCAGCCAGACGTGACTGCCCGAACATTATGCTGGATTTGAAAGTGTGACACTTTCTTTTTGTCGCTCAAATGATTCTCCCCAGTAGTGTTTGACACACTTGTTTTTCACTTTGAATGTTTTGTTTGATTCAGAATCATAAATCTCAATGGCTCTATCTGGTAAAACCTTGGTGATCACAAGTGGACCTGACCACCGTGATTTTGGCTTCCATGAAAAGAATTTCACCCTTGATTTGTTTAACAATACCTTCTGCCCTGGTTCCAATTGTATGCGCACTAACTTCTCATCATGTCTTTTCCTAGCCTTTTCTTTGTACAACTTGGCATTCTCAAAAGGCTGATTGTGAAATTCCTCCAATTCATTGAGCTGGTGGAACTGTTTCTCTTCTGTTGCTTGTGGGGCAAGACTTGGCTTTTTCAATGCACAAGAAGCTTTATCTTCAGTCTCCACAGGCGATTGGCATGCTTCAAGTTTGTCGGTAGAACTTTATTTTGCGTCAGAGTTCTGGATGGTACTGTGTATCACATCAAGTCTGAAATATTCCTCATTCTTTTCATCCTCTGAGCAATTGATGGCGTTGAAAACATTGAATGTTACTTCTTGTTCCTGCACCCTCATGGTTAGTTCTCTTTTCTGTACATCAATAACGGTCCGACCTGTAGCCAAGAATGGTCTCCCAAGAATGATCGGCACATCTGCGTCTTCCTCCATGTCAAGGACAATAAAATCTGCTGGAAAAATGAATTTATCAACTTTGACCAGTATATTTTCAACTACAACTCTTGGAAATACGAGCGTCCGATCAGTAAGTTGCAGTGAGACTGAGGTAGGCATTGCTCTCCAATTTGCAATTTCCTGTAAATAGAAAAATGCATTAAATTAACACTTGCACCTAAATCACACAAAGCCTTACCGAAGTTATGTTCTCCTATGATGCAAGAAATGGTGAAACTGCCAGGACCTTTCAACTTTGGGGGAAGTTTTTCTCTGAATGATGGCACTGCATTCCTCCATCAATGCTACTGTCTCGTAGTCTCCTAATCTCCGTTTTCGTGAAAGAATGTCTTTCATGAATTTGACATAGCTGGGCATTTGTTCCAAGGCTTCTGCAAATGGGATGTTTGATATGCAGCTTTTTGAAAATCTCCAGGAATCGAGCAAACTGCTTGTCCAGTTTGTTTTTCTAAAGACACTGAGGAAAATATGGAGGTGGAATGATCTGTTCTTTTTCCTTTGCTTCTTTTTCCTCCATCTGTTGCTCTGCTTCTTGTGGAATATCTTCTTTGGATGCCTTGATTCCAACATCTTTGTTGATTTCAGTACCGCTTTTCAAGGTGATGGCTTGATATTGTTCCTTCCCTCGTTCCTTGGATTAGGCTCAGTATTGCTGGGAAGATTTCCTGGAGGTCTGTAGCTCTGAGCATTGGCCAGTTGTCCAATCTGATTCTCCAATGCTTTGATAGAAGCTGATTGGCTCTGAATCATAGCATCATACTTTTTTAGCTGAGCTAGCACTTATGCTATTCCTGGTTCATTTGCATGCTCCTGGCCTTTATTTTGTTGCTGGAATACATGTGGTGGATAGTTCTGTTGTTGGAATCCTGGTGGTGGATTGTTCTTTTGCCCTGAATTGTTGATCCATGAAAAATTGGGATGATTCCTCCACCCTGGGTTGTAGGTGTTGGAATATGGATTGTTCCTATGCCTGTTGAAATTGTTGACATAATTCACCGTTTCTTCAAGTTGGTTTGGTTATGGTGCTCCTCCATATGATGAACTTGTGGATGCAATGTTGCTTTGAGTGTTGAGAGTCTCCATAAATTTGCATATCTGATCCAGCTTGGCAATGACTGATGTATTAGCTCCAACTTCATAAATTCCTGCAATTCTTTGAATCAGGCTCCTTTCTGTTGGCCACAAGGAATTGTTGTTGGCCATTTCTTCAATTAGGTCCCAGGCTTGATCTTCTTATTTTTCCATCAAAGCTCCTCCAGCCGCAGCATCAACTGTGGTTCTCATCAGTCCAGAAAGTCCATTATAGAAAGTTTGCACTTGAAGCCATTTTGGAATCTCATGGTAAGGACATTTCCGGAGCAAATCTTTGTATCTTTCCAAAGCTTCATACAGGGATTCTGAATCTTGCTGCACGAAGGGTGTGATGTTATTCCTCAACTTTGCCGTTCTGGTCGGTGGAAAGTATTTTGCAAGGAATTTGGTGGCTAAAAGGTTCCAAGTTGTGATGGATCCAGCTGGTAGTGAATGTAGCCAAGCTTTTGCTCTGTCTTTCAAGGAGTATGGAAAAACCTGCAGTCTCATAGCTTCTTCAGCTCCTCGGTTGTAATTGAAAGTGCCGCAAACTTCCAGGAAGTTGCTGATGTGGGCATTAGGATCTTCAATTGCATTCCCCCCAAACTGAACTGACTGCTGAATCATTTGAATGCAAGTTTTGATGTCACCCGTATTTGCTAGTAAGGGAGGAAGTACAATACAGGAAATGAGGCCATCTACCACCGGAATGGTTCTGTCTCGAATGGGAATTGGTGGTGCAACCACCAAAGGTTCAGGTTCCATGTTAACGATTGATTCTTGGCCTTCTCGCCTTTCCCTTCTCAACTGTCTGATAGTTCTTTCAATCTTTGGGTCAAGCGGTCGGATTTCAAAGCTTCTGACTTGTCTCATTAAGTGTCTGAGAACCTGAAACACAAGAAAACAAAAACAATAAGTAAAAAGAAAAATTAGATACAAGTAACGAATCTAACCATAAACTAATAGTAAAAGATAACTAAGTCCCCGGTAATGGCAACAAAAACTTGACCGGTGCTTACACACGCGTATAACGCAAGCGCACATATCGTTCAAGTAGTATAAAAAGTATCGATCCCACGAGGACTTAAAACCTTTTTGTTATCAATTTATGGGGCCAAATGATTACCAGTATCTAATAGATTGTTTGATTGATTGATTTGAAATGACGATGATTCTAAATTAAAACAAGTAAATAAAATTGCTTAAAAGTATATTGAGAAAAATCCAAATTTATAAAAACTATCTAGGGTTGTGATTTATTCAAATATTTTTTTAAAAGATGAAGTGGCTATCTTATAGTTGGGTAATATATTGATTTACTAACCTAGAACACTAAATCATGTAAAAGCCTCTTCCGATGGTCAATTACAAATACCTAGTATAATCCAATTGAACCATATGTCTATGTCAACCAAATTACCTAGATTTATTAAGGTTAAGTTCCAATTATAGCTACCCCGCCCGACATGTATATTCCTATCCTGTAAGAAAATCTATTAAGGGTTATCTATCCTCAATGAAGATCGTGGGCTATTGAGTCTAAGGTCTTAAACTTAAAATCTCTATGTCTAGTTCATCTTAAGTTTACCTAATCAATTTAATTAATGGCCAGTTAATTAAAAAGCATTAAGATTAAGACTCAATAAATAAATCTTTTTATATTACCCAAACTATAATCTAAGCCTTATAAACCCGTGATATTGAAATTCATCACAACCCTAGATACTAACTTAGTTACGACTCATAGCTAGGGCTAATGAGATAAAAGACATAAAGTAAAAATACTGAAAAGTAAATGCGATAAAGTAAATTGCAATAAAATAAAATGCTAAGGTAAAAGAAATTAACTTCTACTATATACTATTTAGATATATCCCTTAATATAAGATATTAACTCTTGATTATAATACCAACCAGCCATATAGGCGGTAACCTGATTAAGTAAAATTAAGTCCAACCAGCCATAAAAGCGGAATCCAAAATAACCAGCCATAAAGGCGGAACCAAAATAACCAGCCATAAAGGCGGAACCAATTAAAATTACCAACCGACCAATCTGGCGGTATCCTTGCTTAGTCAGGTTTAACCAGATTAAATTAATTAGCCAACCGACCAATATAGCGGTATCCCTTTTAAGTCAAATTTTAAATGGTGAATATATTATATTTAAGGGAGATTAATCTAAATAGCATAGTAAAAGAATTACCTTTCACCCTAACAGGGGAAGTTACATCCTCATGGTAGAATAGTAAAAATCAGAGAATTCAGAGAGGAAGGTACATTTAAAACTGAAATTCTGAGCTGAATTTATAGGCGCAGATAAGTGGCCAGCGTTGCGACGCTGGAAGGGTTCAGCGTCGCGATGCTGGAAGGGTTCAGCGTCGCGATGCTGGAACAGTGACACGTGCTGATTTGCCGGCTCAGATTCTTATCTGATGACGTGGCACTGTTCATGATGTCATTACTGACGTCACGCTGACATGTGGAGGGTGAGTGTCAGCAGCGTTTGATCGTGACATGTGGCACCGGTGCATTTTAGCATCTTTGTTGTGATGGCGACACGTGGCACGGCGCAAGATAGCATGATCGGCACACGTTAGCAAGTCAAACCAATCAGATTCTGACACGTGGCAGACGACACACGTTAGCAGCTTCGGCGCATGCTGGGCGTCACGACGTGCAAGGCTTCAGCGTCGCGACGCCGAAATGACGAAAATGCCATTTTTGTCCAATTTTGTCCATTTTCACTGTTTTGGCCCAAAATCACCTCCAGAATGTCCTGAAACTTTATTTATCTACAAAATAACACAAAACACATCAAAATATTCACAAAACTCAAGAATCTATACAAAATATTAGGTTAATGAGTGGGAAATAGTGATGGATTTACCACTCATCAGATTGATAATTCTGTTTTGTGATTTGGTGTTGTGAGGAGTAGATTGAGATAGCGAAGTGTTGTTGATGGTTGAATTTGATTCGTAGTAATTGGGGGCGAAGAGATTGAGTTTGATATTTGGAGTTTGGTTGTGGTAATTGAGTAGTTTAGGATTGAGGATTGTTGGAAAAAGAGAGGAGGTTCTGCCGAAATTTCGGAAAAATGCCAAAGAGATCTAGGGGTTCGACTTCTGTACAACCTGATTTTGATAGGTATAAGTTTGTCTCAGCGGCTGCCGAGCAGCGCTATGAGCGGGGATTGACTAAGAAGGTCTGGATTATTGAGAGAGGATTTCAAGATACACATAACCATAACGCGATGCATCATCCATAAAGGTTACGAAGTATTCGTATCCACCTTTAGCCTGGCTAGACATGGGCCCACAAACGTCACTATGAACGTGGGCTAACAGTTCGGTGGCGCGTACACCTTTACCACTATAAGGTGATTTAGGGATTTTGCCTAATAAGTAAGATTCGCAGACGTCATATGAATTTGGATCAAATCCGTCCAAGTACCCACTCTTCGAAAGTGTGGATATACGAGTCTTGTTTATGTGTCCCAGACGACAGTGCCACATATAAGTTTCATCTTTGTTACTCATTTTGGCCTTTTTTTGTTATATTATATGTTTGAGATTGATTTATATTCAAAATATAAAGACCATTATTAGCATCAGCAGAACATATCTCAAAGTCATCTTTATAAACAAAACACCCAGTGTTTCAGAATACAATAGTGTACCCGCATTGGGTCAAACAAGATACAGAGATAATATTCCTAGTTAAACTAGGTACAAAATAACAGTCATTAAGTTCAAGTACATGCCCCGAAGGCAGTTCTAAAACAAAAGTGCCAACGGACAAAACGGCGACTGGTGCCCCATTTCCAACGCGTAGATCAATCTCCCCTGAGGCCAGTCTCCTGCTAATCTGTAGATCCTGCACATCAGTACATATGTGAGTACCACAACCTGAATCAAAAATCCAATTTTTATAACTAGAAGTAGTCATATTTATTTCAATAACAAACATACCCGAAGCCGGTGCCTTGCCCGCTTTAATCTCCTTATGAAGCGCCTTGTAATCGTGACAGTCACGCTTCCAGTGACCCCGCTTGCCGCACTAGAGGCAAACATCCTGAGATTTTTCCTTAGGCTTCCGAGAAGCCTTTGACGATTTTGTAACATCCCGCCTTAGCAGCAATGTTACCGGCAGGAGACAGGCTAAACCTATCTCCATAAGCCTCTGATTCTAGAAAAATTTCGGCATGATGTATTCGTAACATCATGCAACCTAGCCTATAGCCAGCATCCATATACAACATAAACATAAAATCTCGGCCTCAGGCCGGCATCTCATCATCAATGCAATCTAAGGGCCCAACTAAAAAGCGATGCAGACACAAAGACATAATACAACCAGGGCTCCGTGCCCGAAAATACGAATAAACAAAAACTTTTATAATAAACTTATACAACTCAATTCTTTTACAACTACGCTTATTTAACTTGACTCATATCCTCCCAAGACCTGGTGACTGGCTGACTGCAACGCTGCTATCCGGCTCCTCAATTTCTGGTGTCTGTGGTTGACCGATCAGGTCACCAACCTGCAAAACTCAAACACTGTTGTGGTGTGAGTCATAAGACTCAGTAAGTAACTATGCTCATTTTTTTAGCGTCAAATGCCCAAAACTTAATTATGTTTCCGTATTAACCTGGTTACTTATAAGGCCATTTAAATATCTATAAAGTCTGAATTAGTTCTATGGTTCTTATTCATTATATAAACAGGTTACTTATTACCAAAACTTAACATTATCACATGAAGGGTAAATCTTTATTTTCTTAATTACTAAATTAAGAATTAACCATATTACCCTTATCCATTTTTTTTTACTTCCATATTACCTGCTACCAGTCTTTCTACCATTCATACGTATACTTAAATACTGATTTCTATTTTTTGATTATCCTGAATTATCTATGTGGTCATACAATATTCACGAAATTTGAGTTACTATATACTTCTTATCCATTTACAAACATGTCACTTGTTACTGATCTTTTTATCTGACCACACACATACATACTTTAAAATTATGTTTTACTATATACTTCCTAATCATTTTTTTATCATAACATTAAGTTTCCATATCGCTGTCAACCATTTCATTTACTAAAACTCCTTTTACTATGATCACACATATGTCAGGTATTGTTTACTAGTTATATTTTCATACATTCATAATATACGTGTCAAGTCTATATATCATTAACAGCCTTATCAAAACCCATCACGCTTTTGCTGCACAACTCAACTATCTTTCTACTTTCCTATTCATTATTTACCAGTTTGGTTTGGGCACTTAATATAGTTATCTTTCTTTTATTTCATTGAAATATCATCAAATCGGTAATACAAAATATTATTTCTATTCACATACTATTATCAATCACGTACTCATGTATATAGAATCATGTTATCATATATCAATGCTTTCTGAAATACTCATTATATGTATACATACAATACATGTAAATATCAATCATATACTTATATGAATGTGATCACGCTATCATGCATCAACATCAACTATATGCATCTCAGATGTTTTTTAGAGCATATGACCTTTATACCCATCTTGTGAATCACACTCTACACAATATGTCATGCTTTTATGAACTATTACTTTAAAATCTTTTCTGAAACACTTACACAAGAATATACTAATACTATTATGCATAATTATCAACAATATGCACTTTCCAATGATCTCCAAATATATGATTCATATGCATGACTTGTAAACTATAATATGCTTTAACATGTTATACTTTCTATAAAATACTTCTTAAAAACTTTTTCTGAAAAACTCCTTCTGAAAACTCTTTCTGAAAACTCTTTTCTGAAACTGTCTGAAAATCTTTTAATAAAATTAGGTTTCTGGAAACATGCTTTAAAACTCTAGTTTCTGGAAACTGTTTCTTAAAGTTTTGTTTCTGAAAACTGTTTACTGAAAATCTGAAAACTGAAATCCTTTTTCTGAAAACCAAATCTCCGCCCGTAGGCGCATCTCCGCCCGAAGGCGCATCTCCGCCCAGGAATGTACCATCTGAGCGCTGAGGATCTAGGAGCGTCCCCCCAGTCCTCCACATGTGCACATATGTCAAATCCGTCAATTCCAACTAGTGTACAACTGGGATGGGTCAAATCCCAAATCCCGAATCCATATGAAATCCGTCAATTCCAACTGAATCTCAAGTCACATACTGGGGTGAGTTTTTCCCCCATGCCCCAAAAACCATAAAACTCATGCTTTAACATCTCAAAACTGAGAGAAACATTTTTCTGGAATATATTGTCTTTCAAAAAGAAAAACATTCGAAACTTTTTTTTAAAACATTTTGAATCTTTAAAAACATTCTTAGCTTTTGTTCAACTGCTGAAAATCTTAGCACACACATATGTATATGCATTTACACATATAATGTTATAAATTCATACTTAAGTTAACTTGCATTAACTTTTCGACCATATTATCATATCAACATAATTTACATTCAACTTATGCTCAACCCCTCTCGTACTATTCAAACATAAAACCAATATCGCAAATTTCATAATTATACCTACACACATGCAATCACAACTATTGTACTATATCATACTTCATACAAATCCAAACTTTGAGTTCTCAGTTCTTAAACTTATTTAACTATTTCTCAAATATCAACATGTGATCAAGGATCTCATTTATATATATTCATATGCACATGTACTCCGTGTTCATTTATGCATGCCTCAAAATACTTGTACATAAAACACATACTCATTATATACAAGTTTACTTATTTCTCCGTGCATACTTGCCCACTTTTATACCTATATGCTTACTTCCTTATAATTTATCATCCTTTAAATTTTAATCACATTCCCTAGGGTGTAATTTATACAACCCCCAAACCCAAGTATTCTTATGTTACACTCATAATTATTTCCTCACATTTCATGTATACACAAAACTTTATCATTCATATACTTTCAATCTAAGGCTCACTATTATCTTACTGCTTATATACACATATATTCTTCCTATGTTAGGGTTGCATATATCTTTATAAAATTTCTTTATTATCTAAATTTAAACAAAACACGTCTCAAGTAGTCATCGCATAGGTTACTTACCTGAAACTCCTACGTTATCCGAATTTGATACTTTCTATTGTCACCATGAGGTATCCAAAGCATGTACACATTAACTCCACTTCCTTTGATTCACAAGTATATCAAACTCATCAGTGTCAGAATACTCATTCACTTTATCATATCATACACTTTGTTTTCCCTATGCATTCATCATTAACACACATTCATCATTTACTTCACAAGTAATCAAACAATTCATTAGCATATACCTTTATTACTACCAATCGCTATTCCAATTCACAAAGACACAAACCCCGTTCCATTATTACCCAATTAGGCCATTATACATATTTTCAAGTTTAGCACTTTTCAATTCATTTTCATTATCATGCATGAACATTCATCCGCATACGCATTATTCATCATAAATCCATTATCAAATCATGCAAATCATTCCCACAAGCATATATCAAACTTGATCAAACCATAAAACACAACTTACTAATTTTTGCCATGTTTTCCAGCAGTGTTACTATCTGAACAGGTCACGGTTTCTTCATCATTTCAGGAGAAATTTAATTCCAATTGAAAAACCACTTCACATAAATTTAGTTAACACATAAATGAACAAAACTCATGGTTATAATTTAGCCTAAATCATCCCCTAAGGTCCTCAAATTAACCCATTTACAACAGGCTGCCTGCATAAAAATATGACAGAACCAGCCCAAATCATCATGCTATAACTTTTTCAATACTCAATATTTCGCAAAACCATTTTACAGACATATATATAAGACATAAAGAAACAAGTTTCATGTTTTACACTTTTGCTAATTCCTCTTCTAAGGCCACGCAAATGAGAGTATAAACCAGACCTACTGTTTTAACAAACTGACCAATTTATTACTTTTGCATTTTCCATTCCAATCAAACCAAACAAATTATTTTGTGTTCATATCATCATACAACACTCATTCAATATTAACAAGTCAACAAATCAACAAAATCACCACTCACTTTCCAAGCTCATCATTTACATTAAATCAATACCAAAGTTATAACCATGCTATACCTCCACTAAATAACAACCTAATCATGCCATAACTTCTATCAAATCCAAAAATCAAAAACCCCCAATTCTAGGGTTCAAGGTTTTGAAATTTAGGGAAGGATTTTCATGCTCAAAACTGAAAATAAAAGAAGAGGAGAGTAGTAGAAGCTTACTGGCATGGGGAAATCAACTTAGAATCACCAAAATCTTCATCAAAATGGCATTGAAGGCTTGAAGAACATCGAGAGAATGGAGAAGCTCTCCCTCACGTTTTTTTTTCTCTGGAAAAGGAAGGGGAAATAGTGGCTTTCACTCAAAAAAATGGCTGATTTTTTTTGTTGTTAAATGAGTGGCTAAGATTAAGCCACATGCCCAATTTTAATCAAATCCGTAACAGTGCAGGTCACCCAGAAAAACACGCATTTTGGACTTAGTTTGGCTCCGAATTTGAAAACATATTTAACACGAAGTTTGTGTGTCTATGTCTTAGCTTCGAAACGGTATATTATTCCTCAAAATCAGAGTTAAAACGAAAACGTTACGGCTGTTTTACTAACAGCTGTTCAAAATGAATAATTTAGCGGAAAAGCGCTAAAACTTGAAAATTTATCCCGAGTCTCCGGTCGGGATTTCTAAGTCATGGAAATCATATTTATATCATAAAATGAATATTAACATGCTTCACATAATTATTTACTGTGCTGGGCAGGTTACACGCTACTGGTCTGTTACAGATTTGGCCTTGCCCTTTCTATTATGCTTCTTCTTCTTCACACCTCCAGTCGCCTTGAGCCCAGCCTTCGGTGTCTGAGATGTCGAAGCAAAGTGTGCCTCGCGCTTGTTGCCCTTAAGTAGCTCATTCTCAGCTTCCTTGAGAGTTGATAGCAACTCTCCAAGAGTATCATCAATGTTCATCAAGTTATAGTTTATGATGAACTGTCTCCAAGTGTCAGAGAGAGATTACAAGATCATATCTATGGTAATCTCAGCCTTAAACACTATCCCCATATTAGCTAGCTCATCTATGTCAGCAATCATCTGTACCACATGGGATTCAACAGACATGCCATCTGACATACGTGAACGAAAGAGCTTCCTCACTAACTCATATCTCTGCGACCGCTTGTTAGATCGGTGAAGATCTTGCAACCTCGCCAACATGTTATAGGGATCCAAGTCCTTGTTCTGTCGACGGAAATGCTGAGTCATGGAGGTAAGGATAATGGACTGAGCAGTATCGTAATCATCGCTGTGAGTCTTCCAAAGCTCCAGCTCAAGTAACTCATCAGGTTTGGGTTTAGGCCCAAGAGGTGTCTGTATAGTGTACAGTAGCCTCTCAGCTCCAAGGACTATCGCCCATGATAATGTCTCGGACATTTCCCTTTCCAGTCATCTTGGCTATGATATTCTAACTATCTAGTCAACGATATTTTGGAACAGTCTAACTGTTACAATAAAAATAACATTGCATTAGTCCAACTAATAAAATAATTTTGACGAAATAATTTGAAAGCGCGTAAAGATAAATATCTGAATGAAATTACAAATTCAATACTAGCCTCCCACTATTTTTCGGCGAGCCTCTAACCCTCTGTCGAGTACTCAGGAAACATAGTTTCCTAATGGACTAGGATCCCGTTAAATAACACACAACCTTTACTTTGGCCAACAAGCTGTATGAAACTTAACTAGGTAGATCTCAAAGATTAATTGGATCTCATCCAATTCCTAGATCCGGTAGGTGGACATCCAAGTCCAAAACATATATAAGTATATATTCCAATATATCCAATATATTTTCCTAACATTTTTCCTCTGAATCAACTAAGCCTTGGCTTTGGCACAACAAGCTTAATGATTCCAGTTAAGCGGGACCCATTGACATGGAAAGCTTCGTAATCAATGTCGATGGACAAGAAGTGATCTTGAATTTGGCCCACAAATCACGACTTGGACAAGACACCGATATGGAACAAAACTCTCATGATTCAAACACATCCGCAATTGACAAAGGTCTTGACTTTGGCCAACAAACCAATGCCAACTTTGGATCTTGAGAAAGAATCACTCAATGGAAGGAAAAACGCTTAATATATTTTTGAGGGTTTTTCTCGTAAATTGGCAACCAATTTATTATCTTTGTTAAGGTCTCATCATACACTCTTAAGCATGCTTCTAAAACATCATAAAGCGCGAAAAGTAAATTAATAATGATATGCGGATGAATATTTCTCAAATTGTTCCTAGAACAAATCACTCTCTTTCCACTCCCCGATTAGAACTATTCTAACTTCTACCCAATTATAAAATACAATAAAGAAACCTCATTTACATTAAGGGGAATAAGTGAGAATAGAGTTACAAGGAGTAAAGAGATAAAAGGCTGGACACGCATGCCCAATTTAATAAATTCTAAATTTATTACAATTTCCAAAATTACCCACACCCTTCTAATATCCATCCGATATACATTATTCATACAACACATTCATGTAATCATACAAAACATGGTATTCAATCAATCTAATCCAATTAATTAATCTTTGAATTAATGACCATCCAATGTTCAAACAACGATTTGATTTGATCGAGTCCAACTCGTTTAAGAATAAATAATTAAAGTACGTATTCTTGAATTATATCGAACTACAACTTTAAATCCAATTTATTGTATTCAATACTAATTCCAATTTAATTCCAAATTAAATTCATACACTTATTTATTTGCCTTAAAGACTTGGATTCCAAATCCAATCTTAATGGGTCTCAAAGGCCCAATAACATCCAGTGTCATTTTAATAAAAGTCCAATGGGCTTTTAATTGATTCTTAAGGCATGGGCTTTGGCCATAATGGATCAAACCCAAAATGCCAAGGCCCAATAGGAATCACCATATTACCAACAAATCAATTTAGGCCCATTAGGCCCAATTAAAATCTTTAAAGGGTCAAGTGATGTATTTGGACTTTATGGAATTGGTTTTGGGCCCAAATGGATCAAATCCAAAAGTCCAAAACCAAACTTGGTCAAACCAAGCCCATTAGGCCCAAATACACACTTTTAGCCCAATTCATTTTAAAGGCATATTATCATAATTATAATATTCCAAATATCACAATTATTTTAATTAAAGTGTATTAGCCATAATTAATTAATTAAACTCAATATTTCCAAAATATCAATTAACTTAATTAATCATGCTTAATCCAATAATTCATGCTCAACACAAAATCAAGCCAAAACACATCATTGCATGCTTGACACAAATTGAATCCTAAAATCATCATTTCATGCTCAACATACTCTTTCATTTTAACATGAACATTATTGACATTGATTCTAATCAAATTAAACCAACTATCAATATTTAAACATGCATTTAAACACATCATTTTATGTTACAAAAATTAAAAACTACACAGTGCACTGCCTTACATACATTCGGCCAAGCTAGTCAATTTTTAATTTTTGATTCATTCAATTTATTTCAAATGTAATCATGCATAACTCTAAGTTATCATGTTGTAAACATACTCAAAGCATCAATTTGAAAAAATCATGCTCAAAATATAAAAGCCCAAAATTTTAGGTCCAAGAACCCTAGAAATTTTCATGCTTAAATTAGGCTTTGATACCATTGTTAGTGTTCCTAGAACATTCATAAGATCTAATAAGCATGAAAAACATATAATATGATCATTATAAGATTTGGAATAAACTTACAATGAGTGGATAGAGCTTTAAAATTTTTGAGAGGATGATCTCCAAGATCCAACCTTTTGATGATTCCAAGCTTTTGAGTAGTTTCCCTATCACCTTTGTTAACTTCCAAAGTTCTAGCTTTTGTTGATTTGAAATCAAATCAAAGAGAGAAAGAAGATGTGAATTTCGGCCACCTTAGGGAGTTCTCTAGGGTTTTTCAAATTTTCATCTAATAAAAGAATGAGTTACAAAAGTGTAGAGAGCCCTTTCTGTTATTCACCATTTGGTAAAACCATTTCACTTTTTTACCCTAAACTTGGAAGGTGTGGGTAAATGGTATTTTCAAAAAGAAAAACAAGGTAGTTGGGTGGTAGGTACACCTACCACACATGGGCCCCATATATTTGAATTCAAAATTCAAATATCTCTACAAACATTTGCCGCGGCTCGGTTCCGTTTAATCCGATTAAACGAACATCCGTCGTTAAATAATTAAATCTAATTTAATTAAATATCGATGCCTCGCAAATATATTACGAACGTCGTTTACGAATTAATTCTAAATTAACTCGTTCGTTCGTATTAAAGTCTGACTTTAATTTCGTAACGAAATCCAATTCGTATTAATATATCCGATATATTAATTTTAGCCCATTCAAATAGAAAAATCAAATTTAACTATTAAATTTATTTTACCGATTAATTCCAAATTAATCGCGTTCTCTCTCTACTGAACACATTTAATCCCAGATTAAATAAATCCCCAATTAATCCCAGATTAATTTTTTTTCTCTCTCTCTATTTTAATCCCAGATTAATTTAAGTCAACTGTCATTGGTGAATCTTTGGGAAGCGACCCAAGAGACCTCTGGATATGTTGGCAGTAAATCTGGTTATCGGACTATCCGATTTAGTGCGTACCTCGTACCACGTGCTAACCGATTTACAAGACATGGTTGGCTTCTAGCAAAGCACCGTGCCTACCCAATTCTCCAGAAATATTCTTACTGGAATATATAATCTATGTCAGGCGTAGTATACGTAGTATTGCATATAGCGATCCAGTATCGGATGTCACATGCAAGGCCTAGGGCTGGAAAGTGTCTGCCCCGTACGAAGCACATATCGGATATCAAGAAACTAGTTGACCGGCGTAATCACACACGTTAAACGCAAGCGCACGTATCGTTCAAGTAGTATAAAAAGATATCGATCCCACGAGGACTTATCACCTATTCTATTAATTTTATGAGGTTAAGTGATTACTAATATCTAACAAGTTGTTTGAAAAGATAATGATGATTCTAAATTTAAAACAAGTAAAAGATATTGAGAGTAGATTAATGAGAATTAAGACTATCTAGGGTTGTGAATTCTCCAATACTTATTAAATGATGAAGTAGTTAAATCATAGTTGGGTAAAATATTGAGTTATTAATCTGGAATACTAAATTATGTAAAAGCCTCTTTCGAACGATCATTTACAAATATCTAGAATAATCAAATTGAACCATATGTCTATGTCAATTAAATTACCTAGATTCATTAAGATTGAATTCCAATTATGATTACCCCCGCCCAACAGGTATATTCCTATCCTGTAAGGAAATCTATTAAATGTGTATCTATCCTTAAAGAAGATCGTGGGTTGTTAAGTCTGTGGTCTTTAACTTAAAATCTCTATGTCTAGTTCATTTTAAGTTTTATTTAGTCAATTTTATTATGGCCAGTTAATAAAAAGCATTAAGATTATGACTCAACAAATAACTCTTTAATTACCCAAACTATAATCTAACCCTTTTTAAAATCGGTGATACTAGATTTTATCACAACCCTAGATATTTAACTTAGTTACAATACATAGTTAAAGCTGATAAAAACTTAAAAGACATAAAATTAAATTGCTGAAAAGTAATTGTAGAATAATGAATTGCAATAAAAAGAAATGAAATGCTAAGATAAAAGGAAATAACTTTTACTATATACTATTTAGATATCTCTCATAAAATAATTATATATATACTTGTGATATTTTAAACCAACCGTCTGGAATGGCGGTATCCTGATTAAGTCAAATTCAAATATACCAGCCATAAGGCGGAACAGGAATATAAATTTAAACCAACCGACCTAGAATGGCGGTATCCTCATTAAGTCAGGTTTAACCAGTTTAAATTGAATAACCAACTGACCTAGAATGGCATTATCTTTTTATTAATTCAGATTTTAAATAGTTTATATATTATATTTTAAGGAGATTAATCTAAATAGCAAAAGTAAAAGTATTACCTTATTACCTCAGCATTGAGAAGTTACCCCCTCATGGATGGATAGAATTACTACTACAAAGCGTAAATAAAACTGAATAAAAGAAGAAAATATGAAGAACTCTCAATTTATTTATAAGGAATTCAGAGGAAGAGGTACATTTGAAACTAAAAATTCGAAATCTATTTATAGGCAAAAAAATCTAATTTTTTATTATTATTTTTCTGATTTTTATTATTTTATTATTTTTCTGATTTTTATTTTTTTATTATTATTTTTTTTGGATCGCTTAATTTTCGACACGTGGCATGGTGTGCTAAAAATGACGGCTCGTTGAATCTTTGACATGTGGCATGGTGGTGCAATTACCAAAATACCCTCGGTGTCGGGACGCCCAAAATTACCAAAATACCATTTTCGCCAAATTTCACCAAATTTCACAGTTTTGCTCCAAATCACCTCTAGAATGTCCTGAAACTTTATTTATCTACAAAATGACACAAAACACATCAAAATATTCACAAAACTCAAGAAACTATACAAAATATTAAGTTAAATGAGTGAGAAATAGTGATACATTTATCACTCATCACACCCCCAAACCTAACATTTTGCTAGTCCTCGAGCAAAATAAAATAACATAATAAAATTTTAACTAAGCCACTTTCGTAGGGATCACGATTGCATTTAGCATATGCAACAAGGCTTTAAACCCCTAGGTGTCCCTAGTGGACGAGTTGTAGTCTCATGAAGGTTTACAGCAATGATACCCACAAACATTTTATAAAAGTAAAAAGGTAGTGAAACTAATGCACACAAAAGCAAAAAGACAAGAGAAAAGAGAAGTTAGTGACTAATTAGGTGAAACTTCTACTTCAAGTTTACTAGTTGTTTTATTTCATTCTAAATTATTGAATAAGTAAATTCTCCGATTATTTTTACCATTCTTCATATACACAGCCAACAAAATATTAAACAACTCATTTTTGCCCACAACGGTCATAAGTGCAGTTGATAAGAGAGTAATATTTTTGTCCTAAAGTTTTATCAGATTTCACACCTTTTGTAGTAATGGAATAAATTTTTTGATTTTTCTGATTTTTTCTTTGATTTTTTTTTTCTCTCTATTTTTTATTTATATACAATATCTTCCATCTATGTAGCGAGCTTTAGGTCGGTGACCCCCAAACCAGTTGGCTTTAGGGCATCGGGTGTTAAGAAACCCCTAAGGACTTAATTACTCAGACTTCAGATATATATATTTATTTTCTATCATCTTTTTATCCATGTAGCGAGTGTTGGGCCAATGACTCCCAAACCAGTTGGTTTTAGGGCACTAGGTATTAAAATACCCTTACAGACTTAATAACTCGAATCTCATATGTTTTTTTTTATCCCTTTTTTTAGATGTTTCCTCCAAATGAACTAGAGAACTGAATATTACAAACTTTTCAATTTTAGCTTATGACCGTATGTTACTATGCATGTTGATAATATCTGCCAACTAAGTATATGAAGATCCATTTTAGTCAGTTTTATGGAGAACTTACAGATTTAATAATTCAAAAGTGAATAAACAAAATTAACTTGTTTTGAATTAGGTTTGAAATACGTCTCAGGAGTGAAATTCCTTACACAGCTATTTCTTACCATTTCATCTTTTTAGTCAACATAACAACCACATATTTCTACTAGTCATAAAACTATAATTACATGTTTTTTTTTCAAAGGCTCTTGCTGACGAAGGATTGTTCACAACTAGGACTCCCCACTCAAGGGTTCAAGCGACCAAGTGAACGCACATTTTTTATACCTTATGGTACGTGCCAACAAATTTATGGTGTGTGACTAACTGTCGAATGGACTTCCCGTTGTAGATTCCCCAGAGGGAAGGTGGAGCGAGGCTCACTTAAGTACCCTAGCCCCTTAGGCTCTTATCGCTTGTTGTCAGGAATAAACAACGAGTCCTTCAAACTAGTCTGTCACAACACGCTACAAGTGAATGATTATCTAGGTGCCTCCACAGCTTTTCCTTATAAAAAGGTAGTGAGTGAAGAAAGACACCAAACCATCCTAGCTTTAATATGCCCTTTTTTTTATTAATTTTTTAATTTTTTTTGTATTTTTCGAAAAATTTTGGACTAAAAATAAAAACACAAACTATAAAATAGATACTATTAACTATCCTCCCCCCAAACCTAAATGAGACATTGTCCCAAATGTCTTAAACTAGAAGAAGAGTTTAGAAGATAGTACCTGGTTGGCTGAATTACTACAGGAAATTAAAGGTTAAGATCCAGATTAATCCGACGCCTCTTACCACGATCGTCCTCAGTCTAATTTATCTTTGAAATGACAGGGTCAACTTGTGGTTCATGGGCTAAGAGTTGGTCTATTAGATCCGGAGCAGTTCTGGCAGTATAGAGGAGTTCTTTCATAGGTTTTGACACGAACCCATTTCTCCGGCATCATCAAGAAACACACAAAATAAAATCATAAAATCCATCCACGTTAAGCAGTCCAAGCGCTTTCTGGTGTATGTTCAAGTTTGCCCAAGATAACACTATAAAAATTTCCTCCAATGTACCCAAGCCACCTGGCAAAGCAATAAAAGCATCAGCACGATTAATCATTTCTACCAGTCGTTCAGACATACCTGGCACGATCAGTTCCTCTCCGTTTGATGGTTCAATAAGATTTGCATCTGCCAAGGGTTTTGGGATGATTCCCAAAACATGACTGCCTCCTTCTTGTACAGCCTTTGAAAAGATCCCCATTAATCCAAGATTGCCTCCGCCATATATTAAGTGCATATTTCTTACAGCTAAAACTCGACCCAATTCCTGTGCTGCTTCTATATATTGTGGTTTAGTACCAACAGTACTATCAAGCAAACAACAGATGTTTTCAACTCGTCTTCTTGAAGTGGCTTCCATTTTTTATGTATTTCTTTCTTAACTCTGGATGCCTCCAAATGTGCAATGACGGCTGAATTTATAGTACCTGAAAAAGGGTGAGTAATAATAGCAGTAGTATCTTCCAAAGGACGATTAGTAGTAAAAAGTAAAATAGATCGTGATAGTCAAAAAGGTCTGGATCCTGTCGGAGAAAATAAAAGAAACAACAAAACAAATCTCAATTATTAGGAAAAGACAAAGAGATATAATATGTACAAGATTTTACAGCTTGATTAACGTCTATGCGTCATGGACAAGCTTCCCATCCAATTTTCTTATAAATTGGCAAACATGGTCTTTTTTAGTCAGATTCCCAAGACTTAACTGTTGTCTTTCTTTTTGGAATTGTGTGTGTAATTTGTGAATGGCTATATGAACATATCCACTGGGATGCGTCTCAAGAGTTGAAGAATATCATCTACAGACTCCTTACTCAAGCCATCCCTAATGAATTTAATTTTATCTTCACGATTATCAGACACCATTCCTAAAGAACGACAACGAGTATTGCAATTCCAGCGCGCACATTTGTAACAAACACCCATATTCTTAGCTCTACGTTTCTTTGCATAGGTGCTTCTTCCAAAACCAGGTAAGTAAGAACTACAAGTCTCAGAATACTCACCTGCTAAACGTACTCGTGCTTCGATTACCCAAAAAATATCAGTAGGAATACCTTTGATCATCAGTAGTCTCATTCGTTCCAAGCGAGCTTTGTAAACTTTCATCAGAGAATTTTGAGGGAGAGAAGGAAATTTCTTGTGAAGACTTGCGAGAGCTTCTTCCATTTTGAAATTCTTAATCTGTAAAAACTAAACACACAAAATAAAATGACACCAAATTGCAATATATATATAAATTTGCATGGGTTGCCTCCCTGCTAGCGCTAAGTTTAATGGTCGTCAGCTAGACGTGACTTTTCGAACGTTATGCTGAATCTGAAAGTGTGACACTTTCTTTTTGTCGCTCCAACGGTTCTCCCCAATAGTGCTTGACACGTTGACTGTTAACTTTGACTGTGTTGTTGGTGTTGGGATCCAGTAACTCAACAGCTCCAAATGGTAAAACCTGAGTGATCACAAATGGACCTGACCACCTTGATTTCAACTTTCCAGGGAAAAGTTTCAACCTTGAATTGTATATAACACACCTGTTGCCTTGGTTTCAACTGCCTGTGCACTATTTTTAGGTCATGCCATTTCTTGGTCTTTTCCTTGTACAATTTGGCATTCTCATAAGCTTGTAGGCGAAATTCCTCCAATTCATTGAGTTGGTAAAGTCTTTTCTTTCCTGCAGCTTGTGGATCAAAATTCAACTTCTTCAGTGCCCAGTATGCCTTGTGTTCAAGCTCAACTGGCAGATGGCATGTTTTCCCAAACACCAATCGATATGGGGACATACAAATGGGTGTCTTGTAATGCATCATCCAGTTTTGTAGACCAGTCCCTCCTTGTTGATCCAACGGTTCTTTCCAAGATTCTTTTGATTTCTTTGTTTGAAACTTCAACTTGGCCATTTGATTGTGGATGATAAGCTGTAGCAATCTTGTGAGTAACTCCGTATTTAAATAAAAGTGCATCAAAATACCTGTTGCAGAAATGTGAGCCACCATCACTGATAATTGCCCGAGGTGTTCCGAATCGAGTAAAAATATTCTTTTTCATGAATTTGATCACCACTTTTGAATCATTAGATGGTAGTGCAATTGCTTCAACCCATTTTGAAACGTAATCTACAGCAACCAAAATGTAGAGGTTTCCGAATGATGGAACAAAGGGTCCCATGAAATCAATTCCCCATACATCAAATAACTCCACTTCTAGAATATTTTGCAATGGTCCTTCATTTCTCCTTGAAATATTTCCCATTCTCTGACATCTGTCACATTGAAGAACAAATAAATGAGCATCTTTAAAAAGAGTGGGCCAGAATAAACCTGATTGAAGGACTTTGGCTGCAGTTTTATTTCCACTGAAGTGTCCGCCGTATGGTGATGAATGACAGTGCAGCAAAACATTGTTGACCTCTTCCTGTGGAACACATCGTCTCAGTAATTGATCAGCACATCGTTTGAATAGGTACGGCTCATCCCAAACATAATGTTTGACTTCTTTGAAGAATTTCTTCCGTTGCTGAGTTGTCCATTCTAACGGCCATTTTCCTGATACAATGTAATTAACATAATCAGCATACCAAGGTATTTCCTGCTGTTTTATGGTAAATAGTTGTTCATCTGGAAAAGTTTCTTTGATTAATAGGTCTTTGCCAGTTATTTCTCCATTTTCAAGCCTTGATAGATGATCTGCCACTTGGTTTTCTGTTCCTTTCCTGTCTCTGATCTCCACATCGAATTCTTGCAGAAGAAGTATCCAACGGATCAATCTAGGTTTGGCATCTTTCTTCGAGATCAGGTATTTGATTGCTGAATGATCTGTGTAGACCACCACTTTGGGACCCAACAGATAAGAGCGGAATTTGTTAAAAGCGAACACAACTGCAAGTAACTCTTTTCAGTGGTTGTGTAGTTAAGTTGAGCTTCATTCAAAGTTCTGCTGGAGTAGTAAATGGTGTAGAATATCTTTGCCTTGCGTTGTCCCAAAACTGCACCTACAGCAAAATCACTAGCATCACACATTACCTCAAATGGAAGGGTCCAGTCTGGTGCTACTATGATGGGGGCAGAGACCAGCTTCTGTTTTAAGATCTCAAAAGCTTCCTGGCATTCATTGGTGAAGTTGAAAGGTACATCTTTTTCCAGAAGATTGCAAAGAGGTTTTGCAATTTTGGAAAAATCTTTGATAAATCTCCGGTAAAATCCTGCATGTCCAAGAAAACTCCGAATTCCTTTGACTGATGTTGGTGGAGGTAGTTTTTCAATTGTCTCAATCTTTGCTTTGTCTACCTCAATTCCCTTTTGTGAGATCCGGTGTCCAAGAACTATGCCTTCTTGCACCATAAAGTGGCATTTCTCCCAGTTGAGTATCAGGTTAGTATCTTCACATCTTTGTAATACATGTTCAAGATTTAACAAACAATGATCAAAAGAATCTCCAAACACAGAAAAGTCATCCATGAAAACCTTCATACTCTGCTCCAGCATGTCTGAGAAGATAGCCATCATACAACGCTGAAATGTGGCTGGGGCATTACATAATCCAAATGGCATCCTGCGGAAGCAAAAGTACCATAGGGACATGTAAATGTGGTTTTCTCTTGATCTTCTGGGGCGATGGCAATCTGATTGTATCCTGAATATCCATCCAGAAAGCAGTAGAACTCATGTCCTGCCAATTTGTCCAGCATCTGATCAATGAATGGCAGCGGAAAATGATCCTTCCTTGTGGCTTTGTTCAGCTTCCTATAGTCCATACATACTCTTCATCCAGTCACCGTTCTTGTTGGGATTAGCTCATTCTTTTCATTAGTAATTACAGTAATTCCTCCTTTCTTCGGTACACACTGCATAGGACTTACCCAACTGCTGTCTGAGATAAGATAGATGATGCCAGCATCCAACCATTTGATGATTTCTTTCTTCACAACTTCCTTCCTTCATGATTGGATTGAGTCTCCGTTGATGTTCTACTGTGGGTTTGTACTCATCGTTCATCAGGATCTTGTGCATGCAGAATGATGGACTAATGCCTCGAATGTCTGCTATAGTCCAGCCAATGGCTTTCTTGTGCTCTCGTAACACCCTCAATAACTTTTCTTCCTGCTCCAATGTTAGAGAAGATGAAATAATAACAGGTAATTCAGAAAATTTTCCAAGAAATGCATACCTGAGATGACTTGGAAGTAACTTCAGCTCCAACTGTGGTGGTTCTTCAATCGAAGGCTTGATCTGATCTTTCTTTGGTAGTTCCAAACTTTCAATTGGTTGTGTTACTTTGAAACGAAATGGCTTGTCAAGATGGTTGATATATTCCAGAATTTCAGCATCAAACTCAGTTTCAGTTATGTTGGTGATGCAAGCTTCAAGTTTATCCGTAGGAACTGTATTAGTATCATGAATGATACTATCAACAACATCAATTCTGAAACATTCTTCCTCTTTTTCTTCACTTGGAAATTTCATGGCTTTGAAAACATTGAAGGTAACTTCTTGGTCCTGAACTTTCATGGTTAGTTCTCCTTTTTGTACATCAATCACAGTTCGTCCTGTTGCTAAGAATGGTCTTCCAAGGATGATTGGCACATCTTTGTCTTCATCCATTTCAAGGATAATGAAGTCTGCTGGAAGAATGAGTTTATCAACTTTGACTAGCACATCTTCAACTACTCCTCTTGGAAATGCAAGTGTCCGATCAGCAAGTTGCAATGAAACTGAGGTAGGCATTGCTTCTCCAATTTGCAGTTTTCTGTAAATAGAAAAAGGTATTAATTAACACTTGCAACTAAATCACATAAAGCCTTACCGAAGTTATGTTCTCCTATGATGCAAGGAATGGTGAAACTTCCAGGATCCTTCAACTTTGGGGGAAGTTTTCTCTGAATGATGGCGCTGCATTCTTCTGATAATGCTACTGTCTCATAATCTCCCCAATCTCCGTTTTCGTGAAAGAATATCTTTCATGAATTTAGTATAGCTGGGCATTTGTTCCAAAGCTTCTGCAAAAGGGATGTTGATGTGCAGCGTTTTGAAAACCTCCAGAATCGAGTAAATGCTTGTCCAGTTTACTTTTCTGAAGGCGTTGAGGAAAAGGTGGAGGTGGAGTGATCTGTTCTTTTTCCTTTGCTTCTTTTTCATCCATCTGTTTCTCTGTTTCTTTTGGAACATCTGTAATGGTTGCCTTGATTCCAACATCTTTATTGATTTCAGAACCACTTTTCAAGGTGATGGCTTGACATTGCTCATTCCCTCGGTTTTCTTGGATTTGGTTCTGTATTGCTGGGAAGATTTCCTGGTGGTCTGTAACTCTGAGCATTGGCTAGTTGTCCAATTTGATTCTCCAGTGCTTTGATGGAAGTAGATAGGCTTTGAAACATAGCATCATATGCTGCTTGTTGCTTTTTGAAAATCTCTGCAATCCAATCTTTCATCTCTAGGTCTTTTTCAAACTTCTGGCTTTTGTTCTGTTGCTGGAATCCAGGTGGTGGATAGTTCTTTTGTCCTGAATTGTTGCTCCATGAGAAATTTGGATGATTCTTCCACCCTGGATTGTAAGTGTTGGAATATGGATTGTTTCCCTGTCTGTTGAAATTGTTGACATAGTTCACCGTTTCTTCAAGTTGATTTTGTTCTGGTGCTTCTCCATATGGTGAATTTATGGTTCCAATGTTGCTTTGCATGCCGACAGTCGTCATGAATTTGCATATCTGATCCAGTTTGGTACTGACTGCTGAATTGGCTCCAACTTCATAAATTCCAGCAATTCGTTGAATCATGGTCCTTTCTGTTGGCCACAAAGAATTGTTGTTGGCCATTTCTTCAATTAGGTCCCAAGCTTGATCTTCTCCTTTTGCCATTAATGCTCCTCCAGCAGCAGCATCAATTGTGGTTCTCATTATTCCAGAAAGTCCATTATAGAATGTTTGGACTTGAAGCCATTTTGGAATCTCATGGTGAGGACATTTTCTAAGTAAATCTTTGTACCTTTCCCAAGCTTCATAGAGAGTTTCTGATTCTTGTTGTACAAAGGATGTGATGTCATTCCTCAGCTTTCCAGTTCTGGCTGGTGGAAAGTACTTTGCAAGAAATTTGGTGGCTAAAGTGTTCCAAGTTCTGATAGAACCTGCTGGAAGTGATGTAGCCAAGCTTTAGCTCTGTCCTTCAAGGAGTGTGGAAAAATACGCAGTCTCATTGCTTCTTCAGCATCTCGGTTGTAATTGAAAGTGCCGCCAACTTCCAGGAAGTTGCTGATGTGGGTATTAGGATCTTCAGTTGCTTTTCCCCCAAATTGCACTGATTGCTGAATCATCTGAATGCAAGTTTTGATGTCACCTGCATTAGCTGGTAAATGAGGAAGTACAATACATGAAGTGAGGCCATCTACCACCGGAATTGTTCTGTCTCGAATGGGAATTGGTGGTGCAACCTGCAAAGGTTCAGGTTCCATGTTAATAATTGCTTCTTGGCCTTGTCGCCTTTCTCTTCTCAATTGTCTGATGGTTCTTTCAATTTCTGGGTCAAGCGGTTGTAGTTCAAAGCTTCTGGTTCGTCTCATTAAGAATCTGATAACCTGAAACACAATAAAATGAAGTAATAAGTAAAAAGGAAAAATTAGACACAGTGACGTATCTAACCTTTAAACTAATAGTAAAAGATAAAGAAGTCCCCGGCAACGGCGCCAAAAACTTGACCGGCGTAATCACACACGTTAAACGCAAGCGCACGTATCGTTCAAGTAGTATAAAATGATATCGATCTCACGAGGACTTATTACCTATTCAATTAATTTTATGAGGTTAAGTGATTACTAATATCTAACAAGTTGTTTGAAAAGATAATGATGATTCTAAATTTAAAACAAGTAAAAGATATTGAGAGTAGATTAATGAGAATTAAGACTATCTAGGGTTGTGAATTCTCCAATACTTATTAAATGATGAAGTAGTTAAATCATAGTTGGGTAAAATATTGAGTTATTAATCTGGAATACTAAATTATGTAAAAGCCTCTTTCGAACGATCATTTACAAATATCTAGAATAATCAAATTGAACCATATGTCTATGTCAATTAAATTACCTAGATTCATTAAGATTGAATTCCAATTATGATTACCCCCGCCCAACAGGTATATTCCTATCCTGTAAGGAAATCTATTAAAGGTTTATTTATCCTTAAGAAGATCGTGGGTTGTTAAGTCTGTGGTCTTTAACTTAAAATCTCTATGTCTAGTTCATTTTAAGTTTTATTTAGTCAATTTTATTAATGGCCAGTTAATAAAAAGCATTAAGATTATGACTCAACAAATAACTCTTTAATTACCCAAACTATAATCTAACCCTTTTTAAAATCGGTGATACTAGATTTTATCACAACCCTAGATATTTAACTTAGTTACAATACATAGTTAAAGCTGATAAAAACTTAAAAGACATAAAATTAAATTGCTGAAAAGTAATTGTAGAATAATGAATTGCAATAAAAAGAAATGAAATGCTAAGATAAAAGGAAATAACTTTTACTATATACTATTAGATATCTCTCATAAAATAATAATATATATACTTGTGATATTTTAAACCAACCGTCCGGAATGGCGGTATCCTGATTAAGTCAAATTCAAATATACCAGCCATAAGGCGGAACAGAAATATAAATTTAAACCAACCGACCTAGAATGGCGGTATCCTCATTAAGTCAGGTTTAACCAGTTAAATTGAATAACCAACCGACCTAGAATGGCGGTATCTTTTTATTAATTCAGATTTTAAATAGTTTATATATTATATTTTAAGGGAGATTAATCTAAATAGCAAAAGTAAAAGTATTACCTTATTACCTCAGCATTGAGAAGTTACCCCCTCATGGATGGATAGAATTACTACTACAAAGCGTAAATAAAACTGAATAAAAGAAGAAAATATGAAGTACATTTGAAACTAAAAATTCGAAATCTATTTATAGGCAAAAAAATCTAATTTTTTATTATTATTTTTCTGATTTTTATTATTTTATTATTTTTCTGATTTTTATTTTTTTATTATTTTTTTGGATCGCTTAATTTTCGACACGTGGCATGGTGTGCTAAAAATGACGGCTCGTTGAATCTTTGACATGTGGCATGGTGGTGCAATTACCAAAATACCCTCGGTGTAGGGACGCCCAAAATTACCAAAATACCCTTTTCGCCAAATTTCACAGTTTTGCTCCAAATCACCTCCGGAATGTCTTGAAACTTTATTTTGGTGTCGGGATGTCCAAAATTACCAAAATTTGTGTTGGGATGTCCAAAATTACCAAAATACCCTTTTTGCCAAATTTCACCAAATTTCACAGTTTTGCTCCAAATCACCTCTAGAATGTCCTGAAACTTTATTTATCTACAAAATAACACAAAACACATCAAAATATTCACAAAACTCAAGAAACTATACAAAATATTAAGTTAAATGAGTGAGAAATAGTGATACATTATCACTCATCACTAGTCTCTTTAAATCGGATAATCATAGCCTTGTCATATTATCTCGATGGTTGCAACACTATAGAGGACTAGTTCTGAATCCCTGCGTGATCATCATCTCCATATGTCTGAAGTGATAACTCCATCTTGACATCACATCCAATACACTACGATTCTCAATAAACCTAGTAGAGGCGTACACAGAACCTGTTAAAGCCCTGGACGACCAAAACTAAAGTTTACCGGTTGTCACAAGTACTAGCGATGCAAGTCTCAGATGAAGACCAAATACACCTACCCTGAAGCGGACTCCCATAGACACATATACATACTACCAATGGGATTCCGCGAGGTCTATCCAGAGCGAAGCTGTTTTCCGTACCATCGGTAAAACACAACCTCTTATCGCACTTGCATAAGTATCCAATACTTAAACATATGAGAACTGTGTCGTTATGCCCTCACAACGCACACAAGTGCAATACTAGTCTATTCTGCATTATCGATGTCCAGTCTCGATAATACTACGACTAGGGATATTTAATGATTAAACCATTATGGATTGATACTGTCTCATATCATCTCAATCCGGAACTAATCATATGGACTTTTACCATTTATATATATCAAAGTAAATAAATTACAAAACGGTAAAAGGCAATTTCATTACTACATAGTTAATTTTGTACAAAAACACAATGTCTTTTACAAACAGTGACGTTATGGGTCATAACTGTCCAACAGAGGTATGTTGTGATTGGTTGATGATGACGTGGTGCTTTGACTTGTTTGACCGCTGACATGATGATGACGTGGCACGACACATAATACGAACGAACGATTTAATTTAGAATTAATTCGTAAACGACGTTCGTAATATATTTGCGAGGCATTGATATTAAATTAAATTAAATTTAATTATTTAACGATGGAAGTTCGTTTAATCGGATTCAACGGAACCGAGCCACGGCAAATGTTCGTAGAGATATTTGAATTTTGAATTCAAATATGTGGGGCCCATATGTGGTAGGTGTACCTACCACCCAACTACCTTGTTTTGCTTTTTCAAAAAACCATTTACCCACACCTACCAAGTTTATGGTAAAAAAGTGAAATGGTTTTACCAAAAGGTGAATAACAAAAAGGGCTCTCTACACTTTTGTAACTCATTCTTTTATTAGATGAAAATTTGAAAAACCCTAGAGAACTCCCTAAGGTGGCCGAAATTCACATCTTTTTTCTCTCTTGGATTTGTTTTCAAATCAACAAAAGCTAGCACTTTGGAAGTTAACAAAGGTGATAGGGAAACTACTCAAAAGCTTGGAATCATCAAAAGGTTGGATTTGGAGATCATCCTCTCAAAAATTTTAAAGCTCTATCCACTCATTGTAAGTTTATTCTGCATCTTATAATGATCATATTATATGTTTTTCATACTTATTAGATCCTATGAATGTTCTAGGAACACTAACAACCACGTGTCGCCACATGTCGCAATCCTACGGTGTCGACATTCACTTTCACCACGTCAGCGCAATCATTGAGCCTAAGCCGCCTTCGATTCACTGTTCCAGTGTCACGACGCCAAGCACTTCAGCGTCGCGACGCTGGACCCCTATCCGCGCCTATAAATTCAGTTCAGAATTTCATATTTTCTTGTACCTTCCTCTCTGAATTCTCTGATGTAAATAGGGAGTTTTCTATCTAGTTTCTTTTAATTGCAGTTTTGTAATAGTAATACTAATTACGTTTTGTAATAGTAATAGTAATTTTACTATTTGAATAGTAATAGTAATTTATTTTTGTTTTTTACTTTTTACAGTTTTATTATTCAACCATGAGGAGGTAACTTCCCCCTGTTAGGGTGAAAGGTAATTCTTTTACTATTGCTATTTAGATTAATCTCCCTTAAATATAATATATTCACCATTTAAAATTTGACTTAATAAGGATACCGCTATATTGGTCGGTTGGCTATTTAATTTAAACTGGTTAAACCTGACTAAGCAAGGATACCGCCAGATTGGTCGGTTGATAATTAAATTTTGGTTATGCCTTTATGGCTGGTTATTTTGGTTCCACCTTTATGGCTGGTTATTTTGATTCCGCCTATATGGCTGGTTAGACTTAATTTGACTTAATCAGGTTACCGCCTATATGGCTGGTTGGTATTATCATCACGAGTTAATATATTATATTAAGGGAGATATCTAAATAGTAAATAGTAGAAGTTAATTCCTTTTACCTTAGCATTTTATTTTATTGTAATTTACTTTACCGCATTTACTTTTCAGTATTTTTATTTTATGTCTTTTATTTTATCAGCCCTAGCTATGTGTCGTAACTAAGTTAGTATTTAGGGTTGTGATGAATTCCAATATCACCGGTTTATAAGGGGTTAGATTATAGTTTGGGTAATATAAAGATTTATTTACCAACGGAGAGTAGTGTGGGCTACACTCACAAAACAAATCCTTAAATGTTTTAGAGATTCAATCACACTTATTGTTTTATTATTCTTCTTATGTTCTTCAATGGAGTTTCTCAACTTTTGAGAGAATGGTAGAGAAGAAGAATAAGGAGGCTAGGGTTGCTAGAATGAGAGAGAGAGTCAAAAGAACATCAAGTTTTCCTTTTATACTAAGGTCAATTTTGTTTCACAAAAACAAAAGCAACCAATCCCCTCCCTATAGTCAAATTCGGCCAAGGCTAGGATTTGGATTAAATTTTGTAACATCAAATCTTAATTACCATAATTGAAAAGATGTTATAAAATAGATTAAGCAATAATCCTTATTGAAAGTCATAACTTCCAATAATAATACAAAGGATTATTTTGTTTCCAAAATAAACAAATCATTTCCCTTATAGACTAAGGAATTCGTCTATGCTCTATATTCCTTCATTAGTTTTGTAACAATATTATTTACTTTCTATAAAGTCAATCTATGTTGCAAATTAAATGTATGATTAATATTTTGAAAGTCATTACTTCCAAAACTAAATCAAGGGTTTCCAAAACCCATAATATAGAAATTACAGTCTTAGCCTTATTAAATTATATCATATATAATTGAATATTTTTATATTTAATAATTATCATAAAATTATCAATACCATACATTAACTTTTAACATATAGTTTCAATTGTGAAATAATTAATATTATTAATCATATTAATAATATTTATTCTTTGTGAGTATATAATTGGACTATCCAATTATATTAATTTCGCTATAGTATATCGAGCTAGCACGGGGACCAAATGGACCTACGGTTCCGAGCTCCAATAATCTCGAAATATTAATTAAGCTCTTAATTAAATATTTTGAATTATTAACTCCGGGTTATTCCACTAAAAACCTGAAGTTTCACTCTCGTTGCCGTAGATGAAATATTAAGCCGAACCAAGTCGTTGTCCACTGATATAGTCATTACATATGAATTGACCCGTCACAAGTATCTCGTAATTAGAGTCGGGTTATAATGTCTGTTATACCTCTCTAATTATTTTTTACCTTAAGTACCATTGAATCTCTAATGAACAATTTATTCATAACTATTATGAATATTAATCTTTCTATTCGTAATAGAAAGACTTGAGCGCTCAAATCGTTCAAGTACTGAATCAACCCTTAAGAAAGATACTCATCTACTTCTCGCAAGGAGTGAACTCCATGTCTATGTAAAATGTTCCAAGCTACAAAACAAACTGTGCCCCCACAGTACGTAGCTATTGGTCGGGAATGCTACACTAACCTCACTTTTGTAAATCAAAGGATACAGCCTTCCATGCAGGAGTTCGTAGTACACTCAGGATTAAGATCAATCCCTATATGACCATCAAGTAGATTGAAATGACTTTTTTTGCTTAACGGATATTATAAGAATGTCATTTCTATCTGGGTCCAGTCCTATATGATTGCATCATACAAGGTGCCTCTATTCTCATGTCTCTACAATGACGATCTGGATCAAGATCGCCATACAAGTATAAAATGGACCACAGCTATAGATAAACCACAAAAAAAGTACCCTATTTGTTTGCTCTCTATAGGCTATTTAAGATTACTAACTCCAGACTTAAATCATCTTGTATATGACACTCATACACTAAGTCTGAAGGTATATAAGTAATCTAGGGTATTTAAGAAGATATATAATATGTAAAAATTAAAAAAACAATTTGATAAATGAATAATGCATCGTTTTATTTCAAAACACATGAAACCGTTTACATCACATGTAGCTCTAGGGCATACATCCCAACAATCTCCCACTTGCACTAGAGAAAATGGGACATGTCACGTAATCCTAGACCATCTAGGTGACCTTCAAAACTTTAGTCGATAAGGTATTTGTAAACGGATCAGCAAGGTTCTCTGCGGATGCAATCTTTATGATGGTAACATCTCCTCTATGCACTATCTCCATGATGAGATGATATTTCCTCTCTATTTATTTTCCCCTCTTATGGCTTCTTGGTTCTTTGGAGTTTGCCACCGCTCCACTATTATCGCAATAGAGTGTGAGTGGTTTATCCATATCTGGAACAACTTCCAGATCTCCCAAGAATTTACGGAACCAGACTGCTTCCTTAGCCGCTTCACAAGCCGCTATATATTCAGCCTCAATAGTGGAGTCAGCAATACAAGATTGCTTTATACTCCGCCATACAATAGCCCCACCACCTAGGTGAACACTGATCCAGATGTAGATTTCCTGGAATCAACATCTGTCTGAAAATCAGAGTCTGTATATCCCCTAAGGATCATATCCTCACCGGAATATACAAGCATATAATCTCTCGTTCTCTTAAGATACTTGAGAATGTGTTTTACAGCCACCCAGTGATCCAATCCTGGGTTTGACTAAAACCTACTGACTACTCCCACTACAAAACAGATGTCCGGTCTCGTGCCTAACTACTGAGGCGTATGTGATATGTCTCATTTCCTCAACATCCTGAGGTGTCTTAGGAGACTGTTCCTTCGACAAATGAATTCCATACCGATAAGACAGATTACCTTTCTTGGAATTCTGTATCCTAAATCGCACAAGGATCTTGTCGACATAAGATGCCTGAGACATAGCTATCAGTCGTTTCTTGCGATCCCGAAGTATCTGGATCCCAAGAACATAACTGGCCTCTCCCAAATCTTTCATTTGGAATTGGTCAGCTAGCCAGGTTTTTCACGTCTGATAATATCTTTACATCATTCCCAATGAGTAAAATATCATCAATGTATAAAATAAGAAAAACCACCTTCCCGTCAATGATGCGCTTGTATATACAAGGCTCATCAACATTCTGCTCAAAATTATAAGACTTGATTGTTGAGTCAAATCTTATATTCCAAGATCGAGATGCCTGCTTGAGTCCATAAATGGACCTTTGCAGTTTGCAAACCTTTTGCTCTTGGGCGATGAACCCTTCTGGTTGTATCATATAGAGATTTTCATCAAGATTGCCAGTCAAGAATGTAGTCTTGACATCCATTTGCCAAATTTCATAGTCATAATATGCGGCAATAGATAGAAGAGTGCGGATGGATTTAAGCATAGATACTGGCGAGAAATTTTCCTCATAGTCAACTCTCTCTTTCTGGGTATAACCCTTGGCCACTATTCTAGCCTTGAAGGTCTGTACCTTCCCATCTAATCCCCTCTTCCTCTTGTAGATCCACTTTCAACCTATGGGTTTCACCCCATCAGGTTGGTTTACAAGTTCCTAAACTAAGTTGGAGTACATGGACTCTATATCTAGGTTCAAGGCTTTGAGCCATTCTTCTTTGTCAGAATCATCCATTGCCCTACGATAGGTTAATGGATCATCTATGCCATCACTGGAGGTGACAACTTATGCCTCTCCAACCCCTAGGTAGCGATCAGGTTGTCGTACAACCCTCTTATTATGTCTAGATGGTAGATCATTCTGACTAGGTAGCATCTGACTATCAGATGTTGAAGGTGCTATGTATTTGTCAACTTTCGTTGACGATGGCGTGCTGGTCGAACCAGTAAGTAACTCATGAAGTAATATTTTACTATGAGGCTTGAACTCCCTCATATAGTCCTCCACTAGAAACGTAGCATTTTTCGATACAAATACTTTGTTATCATCATGACTGTAGAGGAATTCACCCATAGTCTCCTTAGGGTAGCCTACAAATAGGCACACCTGAGAACGTGGCTCCAACTTTGTAGTCTTATTCTTCAGCACATGTGCTGGTGACCGGCGTAAACACACACGTATAACGCAAGCGTACGTATCGTTCAAGTAGTATAAAAAGTATCGATCCCACGAGGACTTAAAACTTTTTGTTATCAATTTATTGGGCTAAATGATTACCAGTATCTAACAAGTTGTTTGATTGATTTGAAATGGCGACGATAGGGGGTCGGCGTCGCGACGCTGGGAGTATAGCGTGCGTCGCGACGCCAGCTACAGTGGACACGTGTCGCTTGCTGGTTCGACGACTCAAATCTTATCCGATGACGTGGCACTGTTCATGACGTCATTGCTTACGTCAGACTGATGATGTGGCACTGTTCATGACGTCATTGCTGACGTCATACTGACGTCACTGTCGGCAACTGTCGGCACCGTTGGATGGGTGACACGTGGCATCCGGCGCACGTTAGCAAGTCTTCTGTGATGGTGACACATGGCACGGTGCACGTTAGCAAAGTCAACTTTTCAAATTGTTGACCCGTTGACCACGTCGCATTTTAGCAACATCGGCGCAGGCTGGGAGTCGCGACGCCAAGGCTATGCGCGGCGCGACGCGAAGAAGACGAAATTATTCCAGTTGACGCATTTTTGACCGGTTTTGTCCCAAATTGCTTCCAGTGCTGTCCAAACTTTATTTATCTGCAAAATAACAACAAAACACATCAAAACGTTCATAAATCTCGAGAAACAATTCAAAACATTAGGTCAAATGAGTGGGAAATAGTGATATAAATACCACTCATCAGCTGGACACCCCCATATGCGGAAATATGGTAAACTAGTTTTAGGACCATTCCACAACTCTATGGGAGTCTTAGGAACAGACTTAGACGGAACTACATTGAGGATATGCATTGTAGTTTGCAGTGCATATTCCCAGAATGAACTAGGTAGTGAGCTATAACTAAACATAGATCTCATCATGTCTAGTAGGGTTAGATTTCTCCTTTCTGCAACTCCATTTTGCTGTGGTATTCCAGGCGCTGTGAGCTGGGATACTATCCCATGCTCAACTAAGAATTCCACAAAATCTATGTCGAGGTATTCCCCTCTACGATCTGATCGTAGAGTTTTGATTGTCTTACCTAATTGGTTCTCAACCTCAGCACGATACTCCTTAAACTATTCAAAGGTATCTGATTTGCGATGCATTAGGTAGACATACCCATATCTTGAATAATTGATGAGTGGTATTTATATCACTATTTCCCACTCATTTAACCAAATATTTTGTATAGTTTCTCGAGTTTTATGAACGTTTTGAAGTGTTTTTAATTATTTTGTAGATTAAAATAATATTAGGACTTAATGGAATCAACTCGAGGCTAAAACGATGAAATTCGGAGGAAAAAAGGTCAAAAACGAAAATTTATTGTACGCGTCACGAAGTGTAGTCCTAAATTTCAGTTTTGCGCAAGTTTCGTATTTTGGCCATAACTTTTTAATCTAGTATCCGATTGAGCTGATTCAGTCGTAAATTAAAGACGACTCAAAGATCTACAACTTTGAAGAATAACATAATTTCTAATTCCGAATATTTCATGACCGAAATTGATGAACAATCCGAAATTATGTTATGTTAATTACTAAAGTCATTATAAAAAATATAAAATTTTGGTGGAGTGTTTTATGCCATGTTTGGTGCCATGTTTGGTGTAGAGGTGGCCAAGGTTCTGGTTCGGAACCGGAACCGAACCGGTTGGAACCGAAAGGTTCCGGTTCCAATCGGTTCCTGTTCCAGTTCCGGAACCGAACCGGAACCTGACCGGTTCGGTTAGGGTTCTTACCCTGACCAAACCGGTTGGAACCGCTGGAACCGTTCGGTTCCAGTGGTTTCAACCGGAACCGTACGGTTCCGATTGGAACCGGAAGTAAAAAAAAATATTTTCTTGGAACCGTAAGGTTCCACAAGTAAATCTCAATTTTTTTAATTAATAATAATGACTTAATGATGTTTAAAATTGCAATACTAAAACATGAATGTCCACATCCTTTTTATAACCAACTCTTGGTTATTGACTTCTTTATATAAGCGATGTGGGACACAATAGCGAAGTAATAAATATCTCACATCGCTTATATAAAGAAAGCACTAGCCAAGAGTTGGCTATAAAAAGGATTATATGTTAAAAGAATTTTATAAAAAAAGATTCTATAAAAATGATGTGATAGTATGAAAAAACATTACGATTATAGAATTTTTTTTTATTTTTTAAAATTTATTATTTAAAAAAAAAACCGGAATGGGAACCGTAAACCGAACCGGAACCGACCGGTTCGGTTTCGGTTCATTTTACGGTTCCGGTTCCACTTAAGTGTGGAACCGGAACTGAACCGGCGGCCAGGTCTAGTTTGGTGGAGTGTTTTGTGGAGTGTCTTGTGGCATGTTTGTGGAGCAACTCGTGGAGAAATTCTTGGAGAAATTGGTGGAAGCCTTTAGATTTTCCTATAAATACCAAGCCATTTCATTTGGAATCCTCATGCTTTCCTTAGGTTTTTGTAAGGAATTTAAGGATTGCATCTTTTTTGTATTTATTTTCAGTATTTAATTTATGTATTTTTATTTTCAGTAATAGTAGTAGTTCTTCTTCTTCTTCTCATTTCTTTTAATATTTAGTAGTTAGATTTCCGCAGGGGGAAGGGTGAAGCTTTTAATATTTTAATTTAGATTAATCTCCCTTAATTATAATATAAAATTTAATATTCACATTAAAAGGAATTACCGCCTTAATGGCTAGTTTTATTTATTTGGCATAATTTGATACCGCCTATATGCCTGGTCTTTAGGTGACAGATAATTACTGCCTATATGGCTGGTTTATGTTCAAATACTATTACCGCCTTTATGACTGGTTGGACTTAATTTAAATCTGACTTAATAAGGAATACTGCCTTCATGGCTGGTTGGCTATATCACCGTTAAATTCTATATTATAGTAAGGGAGATTTCTAAATTATAAATAGTAAAGGTGGATCCCCAACCCCGGTATTTTATTTTTATTCTAGGGAAGTGATGAAACACAATATCCACACTTAATAATTGATTTTCTTTTTATGGGTAATTCTTTAGTTTGTTTATTGAGTCTTAAGCTTAATGCTTCTTGTTGTATGATCACCAATAAGATTGAAGTGGTAAACTTAAAATGAACTAGACATAGGGATTTTAGGTTTCAGCCTTAGATTCAATAGCCCATGATCTTCTTTGAGGATAGATAACCCTTAATAGATTTCCTTACAGGATAGACATATACCTGTCGGGCGGGGTAGCCACAATTGGATCTTGATCTTAATGAATCCAGGTAATTTGGTTGACATAGATATATGGTTCAATTGGGTTATACTGGGTATTTGCGTTTGACCATCGACAGAGGCTTTTGCATATTTTCGTGTTCCAGGTTAGCAAACTAATTTATTACACATATGTAAGAGAATCAATTCATCTTTAGAACAATATTGTGTGGAGTCACGACCTTAGATCTTTGAGTCTTTTCTTTTATTTTCCTTAGTACTTTCTTTTAAGTCTGTTTTTATTTTAATTAGCAAATCCACATTCAACCAACCAAAAGTAATCAATTCCCTTCTCCCTTTAGTTAGATACTTGTAAATAAATAAATTCAAAAATTAGTAACAACAGTAGAAATTAATTCCTCGTGGGATTGATATTTTTATACTACTTGAATGATACATGCGCTTGCGTTATACGTGTGTTTTCGCCGGTCAAGTTTTTGGAGCTATCTAATTTACTTGTATATAATTTTCTTTTATTTTTATTTGTGATTTTATTTCTTTCTTTTGTTTTTCAGGTGGTTGAAAAATGGAACATTATTGGGAGATTGAGAGATCACGAGCTTTACTAGAAGAAGATACACCTCAAATCTGGGAGCAACAATCCAATTTTCTGAGGCCTTTTGTCCAGTCCAACAATTATCACTGGATGCCAGAACCAAATAATACTATATTTGCTCATCAGAACGAAATGGGGAGATGTATAATATGTGATGGTAACCACCCGAGCGATCAATGTATATACCTTTTAGAGTGGCATAATTATTGGAATCATTCAATATAATGAGAACCATCACATTTTCCATCTTATTCACCATCTACCTAAGATCTTCATCAACAACCAGAACCATCAGAGGAATATCAGATAATTGACATGCTCAAAGATTGGATCAAGAAACAAGACGAAAAGTTGGATAGAATGCTTGAAACATGCCAGAATCAATTTGAAAGTGTTCATAGACAATCAGCTTCAATTCAGAGACTAACAGATCAAACGAGACAATTAACAGAAAACCAGAACTACATACCTCAAGGACCATTTTCAGATGACACAGATGAAGCCTTCGAGTACCAAGTATTTCATAATGACACTTCAACAGAGGAGGAGGCTGAGCAGTATCAACAACCAGAGGTATCAGTTCAGGAGCCCAAACCAGCAAAGTCTCTATTTGACTTTTATTATTCAGATTCTGACGAGGATGAAGCTGATCTATTTGTACCAACTGCACCAACAATAATTGGGGATGGAATTCTGTATCCTTAAAATGAAGATCTTGGGGCATCCATTGTATAAAGGTTTGAAGAAGATCTAACTGAGCCAGTCATATCAGGGGATGAAGACCTAAAATCTGACTTTTTTTACATCCTCAGGTTGACATGTATAGAGCATACATTTCACAGATGACAGATGAAGAATTGAATGCGGAAATCCTAAAATACATATGTGAAGAAAGGGTGGAGGAAGAAACAGAGCAAATGGAGGAGCAAATGTCTAACCTTATTGAAGATCCAGTGAATTCAATAAAAACATCATTGTTTTATGGAGTACTGATCAGAGATATCACCCATAAGCTTGACAGAATGGAACTTCCATTCAAAGTCAAGCACTATACGAGACCTCCTGATTTTCTTTCTTTCTTTTCAGGAACCACTAGAGCGACAAAGATTAAAAAGGTGGCACAAGTACTAAATGGGACAAAAACATTTCAGCGACCTTACCGTTGGAAGAGACCCTTCAAAAGCAACGCTCATGGGATTGTCTTTAATCGGACATCGAAAACGACGCTGAAACCTCCTTGACAGAAAGATTTCAGTCACGTCTGGCTGAAGACGATAAATTTAACGCTAGCAGGGAGGCAACCCATGCAATTTGTTGTAATTTCTGTTTTCATATTTTGTGTATACATGTTGTAGAGTTTTTAATTTTATGTGTTATTTTTGTATGGAAAAGCACAAACGGAGCATTTTAAGATAGCAGGAATGGTGTTTGGCAATCACAAAGATGAGAGCTAATTCATGAGTGGTGGCTGAGTAAGGAATGAATTCTTGAGACTCATCCTCATGAATTTATACTAAGCAAGTGGCGTATTGCGTACACAATTCCGTTGCATTAATAATTGCTTTGATTTTCTTTTCTTTTGATATTTTCTTTTATTTTCGCCAACAAGATCTAAACTTTTTGACTTTTCACTTTTTATTTTAACGTTCTTCTAATAATTGTCATTTGGCAGATACTAGTGCAATTATTACGCACCCTTTTCAGGATCTATAAATTCAGCTCGTCAGATTTCTCTTCTACACATCGAGATAAAAATTCAGATAAAAGAAAAATGGAAACAACTTCTAAGAGACGAGTTACTCATATCTGTGTTTTTTGTGGATCTTTTTCTTTGGTGTTCCAGGCGCTGTGAGCTGGGATACTATCCCATGCTCAACTAAGAATTCCTTAAAGTCTCTGTCGAGGTATTCCCCTGCACGATCTGATCGCAGAGTTTTGATTGTCTTACCTAATTGGTTCTCAACCTCAGCATGATACTCCATGAACTTTTCAAAGGTATCTGATTTGTGATGCATTAGTTAGGCATACCCATATCTTGAATAATCGTCAATGAATGTGACGAAGTATTCATAACCACCTCGGGCTTTTACATTTATCAGTCCGTAAACATCTGAATGTATTAGCTCAAGTGGCTGATTGGCTCTTATACCTTTTCCGGTAAAAGGTCTCTTGGTCATCTTACCTTCTAAATAGGATTCACAAATCGGTAGAGTCCCGAGATTTAACTGTTTAAGGCTCCGTTATTTACCAATCTATTTATCCGGTGAAGGTTGATGTGACCAAGTCTAAGATGCCATAGATATGTGTCATCATGAGAAATCTTTGGCCGTTTAGTTTCAGGTTTCTCAACCTTAAACATTTCAGCGTTGAGCAGTGACCTATGTGTTAATGGTCTTAACACATACAAGTTATTTTCTGAGTTTCCTGTGCATATAGTTAATCCATTTCTACCAATAATAACCAAATTGCTATTAAAAGAAACTGAATAACCATCATCCAAAAGTTTAGAAACAAAAATCAAATTCCTGCGAAAACCAGGAATGAATAACACATTGTTCAAATTTAAATAACTATTATTAATAAAATTTAAACTGGAAACTCCCACTGCTCTAGCTGAAACGGCATCACCTGTCCCGACCCTCATGGTGTAGTCACCTTCAGCAAGGTCCCTCCATGAATCAAGTAGTTGCAAAGAAGAACAAACATGGTTAGTGGCTCCAGAATCAACAATCCAAGCGGATTTATCATCATTTACTAATAGAGATTCAATAACGAGTAAATCATATTTACCTGTTTCTTTTTTCTCCTTCAGCTCAGCAAGGTATTTAGGACAGTTCCTTTTCCAATGCCCATTCTTGTCGCAGTGGAAACATTTTCCTTTGGGCTTGGAACCCTTGGAGCCTTTCTTGTTCTTCTTCTTCTTCATGGGCTTTCCCTTAGCCTTTCCAGTGCTTTTATTCTTCTTCTTTACAGATTTAGAAGACTCGGTAAAATTTGCCTCTGCACTGGACTTACGAGGATCCACAAGCATGGACTCGTAATGTGTGAGCTCATTAAGTAGTTGGGTCAAAGTAAAGACAACTTGTTCATAACAGGGTTGCTTTTAAACTGCATGAAACTCTTTGGAAGAGTTTCCATAATCATAGTCACCTGGCTACGCTCGTCAATACGAGCTCCATGGGTTTCAGCAGTGTTGAGATAGGTCATCATCCTCAAGGGATGCTCCCAGACTGATGTCTCATCCTTCATCCTAATAGTCATCACTGAGACTATGGCCTCATGGCGTTGACACTCCGAAGGCTGCCCAAACATGCCCTGCAATGACTCCATCATCTGAGATGCTAGAGCCATAGGTTCATGCTTTGCAGCAAGAACCTCAAACATCCATGCTAACAAGTAGCAGCGGGCTTTCTCATTTGCTGCGACCCATTTCTAGTAGGTATCGCGCACAATTTGGCTAGCATTTCTAGGCGGCTCGGGAGGACGTTCCTCCATCAGGACAAACTTTAGGTCTTCACAGACTAGGATAGCGTTCATGTTACTTTTCCACTTAACATAGTTTTCTCCCGTTAATTTATCGTTTGAGAGTATGGAAATAATTGGAGAAACCATGGCTGAAAATTTAAAATAAACTTTCATTTAACATTCATTCATCGCATATTAAAATCATCAAAGAATTTTGGCATAAAATTAAACATGATGCATGAACCATGAATAATGAATTAGAAACCTAAGAGAATTAATATGCCACGGAATGCCGCCGTAGGGTAGGTCAAGTACTCGCATGATAGATCGAGACAATCTCAGTTAATTTAATATATGCGGGAATAACTCTTATTCCTATATTAAACAACTACCGTTTTATTTGATCAATGAATTTTATTAACAGTTAATTATTCCTTTGTGAGTGTAACCCGCCGTTTCGGGATTCTTGGACTTAACGAGTGAAGTGCCGTCGTATGGTAGGTCAGTTCACAAGATACATCTAGAATCTCTATCCTCTCGGAACCCAAACCTGATATTGACCCAAAATGGACACCATCCGTAGGGGGACGAAAACAAAGTCGTCTCGAGGCGCCTTTTGAATCTCACATTTTTGGACTAAAAACGGAGATCGCGGGATATACTGTCTTATATCCCTCTCCCACTCACTATATTAAAAAATAAGGTTTCTATCTAAAATATCTAATATTTTATTTTGACTAGTGTGGATAAACTTATGGCGGCTAAATCATAATTATTATTTACATTAGTTTGTCATAAATGAGCTAATCAATTTTAACTATTAAAATTATGTCACCAATATTTCATTAGTCTCTACTAACAGTTTTACTCCATTAAACTAATTTAATTAGAGTGGTATAAGTGAGCTATTACATTTTAACTCTTAAAATACTAGACACTTATAAGTTTAAAATTCATCTAATTCTAAAAGGTCAAAATTTTAATTAAACATTTTAATAAATCTTAGTGCGTTATAAAATCCAATGGAACGTGGAATTATATCTCGAGTGCAGACCATATTACCGTCCATTCGGAATCGGCTATGGAATTTATGTCTGGGTTTCCATCCTATATACCAATGGATTTTATTATGCACTAATTAAGCCCAATATATTAGAATTCAAATTTTAAACCATAAATCCAATTAATCTAATTAATTGATATCCATGCATATCATTTTCTAACTTAAACATTTTAAATTACATAAAATCATAAAATTTTATGTCTATAATGATAATGCATCTATGACATGTTATGGCAAGTAAAATGTATGAGTGGGCACCATAAGCTATATGACATGTTATTCAAACAATTCGAAATAAACATACATATAACATAAAAATTATTTTGTATTGACCGGGCTCTTATTTTTCCTATACTAATCTAATTAGTACATAAGATTTACTAAGGCATTCCTTGGTCTTCAAATCCCGCTCCAAAGTGGTGTTGGCTTCTTTTGCGACTTCGGTGCTCCAAATTACAAAAATTGAAACTTTAAATTGAAAACTAAAATTACAACAAATGTAAGAAATGACCTTATGGCCTTACATCCCAAAAACAAAACCAACCTCGCTCTTGATGCCAATTGTAGGAAACGGTTTCCTGGCGCAGCAGAAGCGATTAGGCACACGGATCGAACTTGAAAAAATTTTCTGCTTTGCCCTTCCTTTGACCGAATGTAACCAGTAGGTGTACTAAAATTTTGCTTCTATTTCAAACAAGATTTCAGCCCTGAAATGCCCCCGAAACAGTCCCCGAATTACAGTGAAATAATGGACTGTTTTGCACCCGTTACACAACCGAACTGCACACAAATCAGTCCCCTATTTGCGTGAACTGCAAGGGTGTATAAGGTCTAATTTTTCCTCCAAAATACAGTCACAAAACAGTCCCTAAAATTTCCCAAGGTGTTTCCCAAAATTCCGAATTAAAATGAAACAAATCGAGTCCCGATTGTAACAAGAGAGGTGCGGCAATCAGGTATAATTTTTCCTCAATGTCGTGACCTATAAGAGTGAAGGAGAAGATGATTTGTTCATCACAAAAAAGTCTTCCGAGCTATATCTCGTTACCAACGAAAAGTAGTGTGGGCTACACTCACAAAACAAATCCCTAAATGATTTAGAGATATCAAACACACTTGAATTTGTTTTTCTTCTTTTTGTTCTTCAATGGTGCTTCCCAATTTTGAGAGAAAATAGAAGATGAAGAAGGTGGCTAGGTTTTCTAGAATGAGAGAGTTAACAAAGAAAAAAAAAGAAAAAAAATCATTTTTATACTTAGGGTTATTTGTTTCCAAAAAACAAACAAACCCTCAGCCTCCCCACCTCCTAATTTTCGGCCAAGCAAGGAAAAAATAATTTAATTTTTAAACATCAATATTCAATTACCATAATGAAAAGATGTTACAATAATTAAATATGTTATTCCCTTTCAAAAAGGTGTAACACCCAAATAAGAGATTTAATTTGCCAAAACAAATAAAAGTCTTCCCTTTTCTTTTCCTTCTAAAATCGGCAATGGCATATTTTCTTCAATTAATTTTGCAACAATTGTATTAGCATTCCATAAAGCCAAAAATGTTATAAAATCAAAAAGGTTTAATGCCATTATTGATTTGTAACTTCCAAAATAAATCAAGTGTTTCCAAAACCTTTTAATTTGGAAATTACAACTTTAGCCTTATTAAATTATATCATATATATAATTTAATATTTTTGTATTTAATAATTATCACATAATTATTAATACCATACATTAAATTTTAATATATATTTCCAAGTGTGACTTAATTAATATTATTAATCATATTAATAATATTTATTCTTTTTGTAAGTATATAATTGGACTATTCAATTATACTAAATCCGCTACAGTATATCGATCTAGCACGGGGACCAAATGGACATACGATTCCGAGCTCCAATAATCTCGAAATATAATTAAACTCTTAATTAAATATTTCGAATTATTAACTCCGAGTTATTCCACTAAAAACCTGAAGTTGCACTCTCGTTGCCGCAGATGATATATAAAGCCGAACCAAGTCGGTGTCCATCGATATAGTCATTACATATGAATTAACCACTCACGAGTATCTCGTAATTAGAGCCGGGTCATAATATCTGTTATACCCCTCTAATTATTTTTACCTTAAGTACCATTGATTCTCTAATGAACGATTTATTCATAACTATTATGAATATTAATCTTTCTATTCATAATAGAAAGGCTTGAGCGCTCAAATCATTCAAGTATCGAATCAACCCTTAAGAAAGATACTCATCTACTTCTCGCAAGAAGGAGTGAACTCCATGTCTATCTAAAACGTTCCCAGCTACAAAACAAACTGTGCCCCCAAAGTACGTAGATATTGGTCGGGACTGCTACACCAACCTCACCTTTGTAAATCAAAGGACACAGCCTGTCATGCAGGAGTTCGTAGTACACTCAGGATTAAGATCAATCCATATATGACCTTCAAGTAGATTGAAATGATTTTCTTTGCTTAACGGATATTATGAGAATGTCATTTCTATCTGGGTCCAGTCCTATATGATCGCATCATACAAGTTGCCTCCATTCTCATGTCTCTACATGGACGATCCGGATCAAGATCGCCATACGAATATAGAATGGACCGCAGCTATAGATAAACCGCAAACAAAGTACCCGCTTTTTTTGCTCTCTATGGACTATTTAAGATTACTAACTTCAGACTTAAAAATCCTCTTTTGTATGACACTCATACATTAAGTCTGAGGGTACATAAGTAATCTATGGTATTTGAGAAGATATTTAATATGCGAAATTAAAAAAACAATTTGATAAATGAATAATGCATCATTTTATTTCAAAATATATAAAACTGTTTACATCACATGTAGCTCTTGGGCATACATTCCAACACTTCAACCACTCCTATCGAAAATGAGATAGTTCGATCGGCAAGTTGTAAAGAGACTGAGGTAGGCATTGCTTCTCCAATTTGCAGTTTCCTATAAATAGAAAAATGCATCAAATTAACACTTGCACCTAAATCACATAAAGCCTTACCGATATAATGCTCTCCGATAGTGCATGGGACTGGAAAACTGCCAGGATATTTCAATTTTGGGGGAAGTTTCCTCTGAATGATGGCGCTGCATTCCTCCGTCAATGCTACTGTCTCGAAATCTCCCAATCTCCGCTTTCGTGAAAGAATATCTTTCATGAATTTGACATAACTGGGCATTTCTTTCAAGGCTTTTGCAAATGGAATGTTGATATTCAGCTTTTTGAGCACTTCTAAGAAATGAGCAAATTGTTTGTCTAGTTTGTTTTTCTGGAGATGCTGAGGAAAAGGTGGAGGTGGAGTGATCTATTATTTTTCCTTTACTTCTTTTCCTTTTGCTTCATTTTCCTCCATCTGCGAAACTGTTTCTTTAGGATCTTCTTCAATGGTTGCCTTGATTCCAACATCTTTGTTGATTTCAGTACCGTTTTTCAAGGTGATGGTTTGACATTACTCCTTCCCTCGGTTCCTTGGATTTGGCTCTGTGTTGTTAGGTAGGTTACCTGGTTGTCTGTAGCTCTGAGCATTGGCCAGTTATCCAATTTGATTCTCCAGTGCTTTGATAGAAGCTGATTGGCTTTGAAAGATAGCATCATATGCTGCTTGTTGCATTTTGAACATCTCTGCAATCCATTCTTTCATTTCTGGTTCATTTGTCTAATCCTGGCCTTTATTTTGTTGGAATCAAGATGGTGGATAGTTCTTTTGCCCTGAATTGTTGCTCCATGAGAAATTAGGATGATTCTTCCACCCTAGGTTGTAGGTGTTGGAATAAGGATTGTTCCTCTCTCTGTTGAAATTGTCGACATAGTTCATTACCCGGCGTAAACACACACGTATAACGCAAGCGCACGTATCGTTCAAGTAGTATAAAAATATCGATCCCACGAGGACTTAATTTCTACTATTGTTATTAATTATTGATACTATTTATTTACAAATATTTAATTGAGGGTGCAGAGAATGATTGTTTGATTGGTTGAAAGTGGTTTTATAAAATAAATAAATAATAAAAAGACAAAAGAAAATACTAAGGAAAATAACAAAAGACACAAAGATCTAGGGTTGTGAATCCTTCTAATATCTTTTAAAAGATGAAGTGATTATATTATGTTTGTGTAATAAATTAGTTTACTAACCTGGAACACTAAATTATGTAAAAGCCTCTTCCGATGGTCAGACACAAATACCCAGTTTAACCCAATTGAATCATATGTCTATGTCAACCAAATTATCTGAATTCTTTAAGTTTAAGTTCCAATTATGGCTACCCCCGCCCGACAGGTATATTCCTATCCTGTAAGAAAATCTATTAAAGGATTATCTATCCTCAAGGAAGATCGTAGGCTATTAAGTCTAAGGGTGAAACCTAAAATCCCTATGTCTAGTTCATTTTAGATTTACCACATCAATCTTATTGGTGATCAGACAACAAGAAGCATTAAGCTTAAGACTTAATTAGTAAACCTTTAAATTACCCAAACTATAAAATAACCCCTTATAAACCGGTGATATTAGAATTCATCACAACCCCAGATAACTAACACATAACTAGGGCTAGTAACAACTTAAAAGTAAAAGACATAAAGTAAAAATACTGAAAAATAAAAGACATAAAGTAAAACTGAAAAGTAAAATAAAATAAAATGCTAAGGTAAAAGGAATTACTTGTACTACTACTAATTTAGATATCTCCCATAAAATAATATATAAACTTGTGATTCTTTTTCCAACCAGCCATATAGGCGGTAACCTGATTAAGTCAAATTAAGTCCAACCAGCCATAAAGGCAGAATCAAAATTAAATTACCAACCGACCAATCTGGCGGTATCATTTTTAAGTCAGTATTTTAAATAGTGAATATATTATTTTTAAGGGAGATTAATCTAAATAGTAACATTAAAAGAATTACCTTTCACCCTAGCTGGAGAAGTTACCTCCTCATGGTAAATAGTAAAAACTGTAAAAAAGTAAAAAGTAAAAATTAAATTACTATTATCACAAAACGTAATTAAAATTATTTACAAAACTAAAAATTAAAAAACTAAAAAACTAAAAAAAACTAAAAAAAACTAAAGAATCTAGAGAGAGAAACTCTCTCTTTAGATAGAATAGAAGAGAGAGAGTGGTGCACTGAAATCTGAAATTTCGAGCTCTATTTATAGGGGTCAATAAGGGTCCAGCGTCGCGACGCCCAAATAGCGTCGTGACTCCAGATTTGTCGACGTGGCAGCTTCTGGTTCGTCGGTTGCAGATTCCGGATAAGGTGATAAGGTGACACGTGGCGGAGTGGTTGGAACTCAATTATTGTGACACATGGCGGCTTCTGATTGGTTGATGAGATTCTTATCCGCCACGTGTCAGATAAGGATAGGATATCTAATAATTGATGCTGATGTGGCGATGACGTGGTGGTGAGGTGACGGTGATGTGGTGACACGTGGTAAAGAGACTATCGGTACCTTAGAATTACGACACGTGTCACTTCCTGATTGGTTGATGATGATGTGGCACGACACGTGGCAATTTTGACTTGTTGACTTACTGACGTGGCTGATGACATGGAGACACGTAGGATGACACGTGGCACACGTGGCGATGATGACTGTCGGCGCCGTAGGATGCTGACACGTGGTATGGCGCATGTTAGCAGATCGGATGTGATGGTGACACGTGGCACGGTGCATTTTAGCAAAGTCAAACTTTTCTCAGATTCTCATTTGGGGACCCGGCGCACGTTAGCACTGTTCGGTGCACTTTAGACGTCGCGACGCGGAAGGCTTGGCGGCGCGACGTGCTAAAGACCAAAATATCCCTGTTGACGCATTTTTGTCCGTTTTTGCCCCAAATTGTCTCCAATGCTTTCCAAACTTTATTTATCTGCAAAATAACACAAAATACATCAAAATGTTCACAAAACTCGAGAAACTATACGAAATATTAGGTTAAATGAGTGGGAATAGTGATAGATTTACCACTCATCACACCCCCAAACCTAACATTTGCTAGTCCACGAGCAAAACATAAAATAAAATTACATGAAAATAAAATTAACTAAGCCACTTTCGTAGGGATCACGATTGCATTTAGCGTATGCAACAAGCCTTTAAACCCCTAGGTGTCCCTAGTGGACGAGTTGTAGTATCGTGAGGGCTTACAGCAATGATACCCACAAACATTTTACAAAAGTAAAAAGGTAATAAAACTAATGCACACAAAAGCAAAAAGACAAGCGAAAAGAGAATAAAAACGTTAATGACTAATCAGGTGAAACTTCTACTCCAAGTTACTAGTTGTTTTGTTTCTTTCTAAATTACCGAATAAGTAAATTCTCCGATTATTTTTACCATTCTCCATATACACAGCCAACAAAATATTAATCAACTCGTTTTTTCCCACAACAGTCATAAGTGCAGTTGATAAGAGAGTAATATTTTTGTCCTAAAGTTCTATCAGATTTCACATCTTTTTAGAGCAATGGAATAATTTTTCAGATTTTTCAGATTTTTTCCTTGATTTTTTATTTATTTATTTATATACAATATCTTCCATCTATGTAACGAGTGTTGGGTCGGTGGCTCCCAAACCAGTTGGCTTTAGGGCACCAGGTGTTAAGACACCCCTACGGACTTAATTACTCAGACTTCAGATATATATATTTTTGCAGCATCTTTGATCCATGTAGCGAGCTTTGGGCCAGTGACTCCCAAACCAGTTGGTTTTAGGGCACTAGGTGTTAAAACACCCTTACAGACTTAATAAGTCAGATCTCGGACATTTTTTTTTACTCCATTGCTTTTTGAGATGCTTCCTCCAATTAAACTAGAGAACTGAATATTACAAACTTTTCAATTTTAGCTCATGTCCGTATGTTTCCATGTATGTTGATAATACCTGCCAACTGAGCATATGAAGATTCATTTTAGTCCGTTTTAAAGAGAATTCACAAATTAAATAATTCAAAAGGAAATAAACAACAATTAACTTATTTTGAAAATAGGCTTGAGATACGTCTCAAGAGTGGAAACTTCTTACTCGGCTATCTTTTACCAATTTCACCTTTTTAGTCAAAACACAAAAATGCAAAATATTTTTGTAATTTTTGAAAAAATTCTATTTTTTTTGTATTTTTCGAAAAATTTTGGACTAAAAATAAAAATAACACACAAACTAAAAACAAGGTACTGATCAACTAATTCCCTCCCCCAAACCTAAATGAGACATTATCCCCAATGTCTTAAACAGTAAAAGGAGAGTTAAGAAGGTCGTACCTGGTTAGCTGAAATCTACAGGAAATTAAAGGTTAAGATCCAGATTAATTCGACGCCTCTTACCACGATCGTCCTTGGACCAATTTATCTTTGAAAGGATAGGGTCAACTTGTGGTTCATAGGCTATGCATTGGTCTATTAGATCCGGAGCAGTTCTGGCAGTGAAGAGAAGTTCTTTCATAGGTTTTGACACGAACCCATTTCTCCGGGCATCATCAAGAAACACACAAAGAAAATCATAAAATCCATCAACGTTAAGCAGTCCAAGCGGTTTCTGGTGTATGTTCAGGTTCACCCAAGATAGAACTATAAAAATTTCCTCCAATGTGCCCAAGCCACCTGGCAAAGCGATAAAAGCATCATCACGGTTAATCATTTCTACCAGTCGTTCAGACATACCTGGCACGATCAGTTCCTCTCCGTTTGATGATCCAATAAGATTTGCCTCTGCCAAGGGTTTTGGGATGATTCCCAAAACATGACTGCCTCCCTCCTGTACAGCCTTTGAAACGATCCCCATAAGTCCGAGATTGCCTCCGCCATATATTAAGTGCATATTCCTTGCAGCTAAGACTCGACCCAATTCTTGTGCCGCTTCTATGTATTATGGTTTAGTACCGACACTACTACCACAAAACACGCAGATGTTTTCAACTCATCTTTTTGAAGTGGCTTCCATTTTTTTTTATTTCTTTTTCAACTCTGGATGCCTTCAAAAGTGCAATGACGGGCTGAATTTATAGTACCTGAAAAAGGGTGAGTAATAATTGCACTAATATCTTCCAAATGACGATTGTTAGCTAAACAACAAAAGAGATCGTGAAAGGTCAAAAAGTCTGGATTCTGTCTACGAAAATAAAGATAATTACAACAGAAAAACGAATCAAAGCAATAATTAAGGCAACGGAATAGTGTACGCAATACGCCACTCGCTTAATATAAATTCATTAGGATGTGTCTCAAGATTTCATTCCTTACTCAGCCATCGCTAATGAATTGTTTCTCATCTTTGATTACCAAACACAATTCCTTCTATCTTAAAATTCTTCTTTTGTGCCTTTCCCTACAAAAATAACACACAAAATTAAAAAGTTCACACAAAATATGAAAACAGAAATTACAACAAATTGCATGGGTTGCCTCCCTGCTAGCGCTAAATTTTTCGTCTTCAGCCAGACGTGACTGAAATTCATCTGTTAAGGAGGTTTCAATGTCGTTTTGGATGTCCGATTAAAGACAATCCCGTGAGCGTTGCTTTTGAAGGGTCTCTTCCAACGGTAAAGTGGTAAAAAGTGTTTTGTCTCATTCAGTGCTCGTGCCACCTTTTTGCTCCTTGTTACTCCAGTGGTTCCTGCAAAGAAAGAAATAAAATCAGGAGGTCTCGTATGATGCTTGACTTGGAATGGAAGTTCCATTCTGCCAAGCTTCTGGGTGATATCATTGATTTGTACTCCCCAAAACAGCGATGTTTCTCCTGAATGCTCTGGATCTTTAATAAGTTCAGACATTTGCTCCTCCATTTGCTATGTTTCTTATTCCACCTTTTCTTCACAGATGTATTTTAGGATTTCTTCATTTAGTTCTTCATCTGTCATCTGTGAAATGCATGCTTCAAAATTATCAACCTGAGGATGTAAGGAAATTTCAGATTCTAGGTCTTCATCCTCTGATCTGGGTGAAATGATTAGTTCATGTAGATCTTCTTCAAACATTTGTGCAAAGCATTCTCCAAGATCTTCATTTTGAGGCTGAAAAGTTTCATCCTCCTTTGTTGGTTCAATTGGTACTAACAGCTCAGCTTCATCATCGTCAGAGTCAGAATAATAAAAATCAAATTGAGACTTTGCTGGTTTGGGCTCCTGAACTGATACCTCTGGTTCTTGATTCTCCCCAGCCTCCTCTTTTATTGAAGTGTCATCGTGAAATGATTCTTGAGGTACGTAGTTCTGGTTTTCAATCAATTGTCTAACTTGATCTGTCATTCTCTGTATATACGTCGTTTGACTCTGAATTTGTGCATCAAATTGAGCTTCTCGTTCCTCGAACCAATTTTTGAGCATGTGAATCAACTGATCTTCCTCTGATAGTTCTGGTTGTTGATGGAAATCGCATATGGATGATAAGATGGAAAATGTGGCTCTGTGAAATGTGATGGTTCTTCATACCATGAATGATTTTGATAGCTCTGCCACCATGGATTGTAGTTGTACTCGCAATAATCACTTAGGTGGTTACCATTACATATGTCACATCTCCACATTGGTTCTGGCATCCAGTGATAGTCGTTGGGCTGGACAACAGGACTCAGAAAACCGGACTGTTGCTCCCAGATGTGGGGTGTATCTTCTTGTAAAGCACGTGATCTTTCAATCTCCCAATAATGTTCCATTTTTCAATCACCTGAAAAAGAAAGAAATAAATAAAAATTACAGATAAAAATAAATAAAATTAGATACAGGTAAATTAGATAGCTTCAAAATTAAAAACTCAAGAAATATAAGTCCCCGGCAACGGCGCCAAAAACTTGACCGGCGTAAACACACACGTATAACGCAAGCGCACGTATCGTTCAAGTAGTATAAAAATATCGATCCCACGAGGACTTAATTTCTACTGTTGTTATTAATTATTGATACTATTTATTTACAAATATCTAATTGAGGGTGCAGAGAATGATTGTTTGATTGGTTGAAAGTGGTTTTACAAAATAAATAAATAAATAAAAAGACAAAAGAAAATACTAAGGAAAATAACAAAAGACACAAAGATCTAGGGTTGTGAATCCTTCTAATATCTTTTAAAAGATGAAGTGATTATATTATGTTTGTGTAATAAATCAGTTTACTAACCTGGAACACTAAATTATGTAAAAGCCTCTTCTGATGGTCAGACACAAATACCCAGTTTAAACCCAATTGAACCATATGTCTATGTCAACCAAATTATCTGGATTCTTAAGTTTAAGTTCCAATTATGGCTACCCCCCGCCCGACAGGTATATTCCTATCCTGTAAGGAAATCTATTAAAGGGTTATTACCCTCAAGGAAGATCGTGGGCTATTAAGTCTAAGGCTGAAACCTAAAATCCATATGTCTAGTTCATTTTAGATTTACCACATCAATCTTATTGGTGATCAGACAACAAGAAGCATTAAGCATTAAGACTTAATTAGTAAACCTTTAAATTACCCAAACTATAAAATAACCCCTTATAAATCGGTGATATTAGAATTCATCACAACCCCAGATAACTAACACATAACTAGGGCTAGTAACAAATTAAAAGTAAAAGACATAAAGTACAAATACTGAAAAGTAAAAGACATAAAGTAAAACTGAAAAGTAAAATAAAATATAATGCTAAGGTAAAAGGAATTACTTTTACTACTACTAATTTAGATATCCTCATAAAATAATATATAAACTTGTGATTCTTTTTCAAACCAGCCATATAGGCGGTAACCTGATTAAGTCAAATTAAGTCTAACCAGCCATAAAGGCAGAATCAAAATTAAATTATCAACCGACCAATCTAGCGGTATCCTTTTTAAGTCAATATTTTTAAATAGTGAATATATTATTTTTAAGGGAGATTAATCTAAATAGTAACAATAAAAGAATTACCTTTCACCCTAGCTGGAGAAGTTACCTCCTCATGGTAAATAGTAAAAACTGTAAAAAGTAAAAAGTAAAAATTAAATTATTATTATCACAAAACGTAATTAAAATTATTTACAAAACTAAAAACTAAAAACTAAAAAAAAAAAAAACTAAAAAACTAAAGAATCTAGAGAGAGAAACTCTCTCTTTAGATAGAATAGAAGAGAGAGTGGTGCACTGAAATCTAAAATTTCGAGCTCTATTTATAGGGGTCGATAAGGATCCAGAGTCGCGACGCCCAGCTAGCGTCGCGACTCTAGATTTGTCGACGTGACAGCTTCTGGTTCGTCGGTTGCAGATTCCGGATAAGGTGATAAGGTGACACGTGGCGGAGTGGTTGGAACTCAATTATTGTGACACGTGGCGGCTTCTGATTGGTTGATGAGATTCTTATCCGCCACGTGTCAGATAAGGATAGTATATCCAATAATTGATACTGACGTGGCGATGACATGGCGGTGACGTGGCGACACGTGGGAAAGAGACTGTCGGCACCGTAGAATTGCGACACGTGTCACTTCCTGATTGGCTGATGATGATGTGGCACGACACGTGGCAATTTTGACTTGTTGACTTGCTGACGTGGCTGATGACATGGAGACACGTAGGATGACACGTGGCACACGTGGCGATGATGACTTTCGGCACCGTAGGATGCTGACACGTGGCACGACGCATGTTAGCAGATCGGCTGTGATGGTGACACGTGTCACGGCGCATTTTAGTAAAGTCAAACTTTTCTCAGATTCTGATTTGTGGACCCGGTGCACATTAGCACTGTTCGGCGCATTTTAGACATCGCGACGCGGAAGGCTTGGCGGCGCGACGTGCTAAAGACCAAAATATCCCTGTTGACGCATTTTTGTCCGTTTTTGCCCCAAATTGCCTCCAATGCTTTCCAAACTTTATTTATCTTCAAAATAACACAAAATACATCAAAACGTTCACAAAACTCGAGAAACTATACGAAATATTAGGTTAAATGAGTGGGAAATAGTGATAGATTTACCACTCATCAGTTCACCGTTTCTTCAAGTTGGTTTGGTTCTGATGCTCCTCTATAAGGTGAACTTGTGAGAGTCTCCATAAATTTGCATATCTGATCCAGCTTGGCGTTGACTGCTGTATTGGCTCCAACTTCATAAATTCCAGCAATTCTTTGGATTAAGCTCTTTTCTGTTGGCCGTAAGGAATTGTTGTTGGCCATTTCTTCGATTAGGTCTCAAGCTTGATCTTCTCCTTTTCCCATCAAAGCTCTTCCAGCAGCAGCATCAATTGTGGTTCTCATCAGTCCATAAAGTCCATTATAGAATGTTTGGACTTGAAGTCATTTTGGAATCTCATGGTGAGGACATTTCTGAAGCAAATCTTTGTACATTTCCCAAGCTTCATAGAGAGATTCTGAATCTTGTTGCACAAAGGATGTGATGTCATTCCTCAGTTTCGCTGTTCTGGCTGATGGAAAGTACTTTGCAAGGAATTTGGTGGCTAAAGTGTTCCAAGTTGTGATAGAACCTGCTGGTATTGAATGTAACCAAGCTTTTGCTTTGTCCTTCAAGGAATATGGAAAAACTCGCAGTCTCATAGCTTTTTCTGATACACGGTTATAGTTGAAAATGATGCAACTTCTAGGAAGTTGCTGATGTGGGCATTAGGATCTTCATTTGTATTCCCCCCAAACTGAACTGACTACCGAATCATCTAAATGCAGGTTTTGATGTCACCCGTATTTGCTGGTAAAAGAGGAAGTACAATACATGAAATGAAGCCATCTACCACCGGAATGGTTCTATCTCAAATGGGAATTGGTGGTGCAACCTCCAAAGGTTCAGATTCCATGTTAATGATTGCTTCTTGGCCTTCTCGCATTTCCCTTCTGAACTGTCTGATAGTTCTTTCTACTTCTGGGTCAAGTGGTCGGATTTCAAAGCTTCTAGTACGTCTCATGTAGTGTCTGAAAACTTGAAACAAGTGAAAACAAAAACAATAAGTAAAAAGAAATTAAATACAAGTAACGTATCTAACCTCAAAACTAATAGTGAAAGATAAATAAGTCCCCGACAACGGTGCCAAAAACTTGACCGGTGCATAATCACACGCGTATAACGCAAGCGCACGTATCGTTCAAGTAGTATAAAAAGTATCGATCACACGAGGACTTAATACATAATCTATTAATTTTATGAGGTCAAATGATTACTAATATCTAATAAAATGATTGATTGATTTTAAATGGTGATGATTTTAAATTTAAAACAAGAAATTAAAATGACGAAAAGTTGATTAAGGAAAATTCAAATTTATAAAACTATCTAGGGTTGTGATTTCTTCCAATACCTTTTAAAAGATGAAGTGGTTATTTTATGTTTGTGTAATAAATCGGTTTACTAACCTGAATACAAAATTATGCAAAAGCCTATGTCGATGGTCAGATGCAAATACCCAGTATAACCTAATTGAACCATATGTCTATGTCAACCAAATTACCAGGATTCATTAGATTAAGTTCCAATTGAGGTTACCCCCACCCGACAGGTATATGTTATCCTGTAAGGAAATCTATTAAAGGATAATCTATCCTTAAGGAAGATCGTGGACTATTAAGTCTAGGCTGAACGTAAAATTCATTTGTCAAGTTTATTTTAGATTTAACAGATCAATCTTATTAGTGGCCAGTAACAAGACGCATTAAGCTTAAGACTTAATAAGTAAACCTTAAAAATTACCCAAACTGTAAAATAATCCTTATAAACCGGTGATATTGGAATTTATCACAACCCCAGATAACTAACTTAGTTACGACTCATAACTAGGGCTAGTAAAACTTAAAAGTAAAATACATAAAGTAAAATGGTGAAAAGTAAATATGGTAAAGAAAATGCTGAAAAAGTAAAATTACAATAAAATAAATTGCTAGGGTTAAAACATCTATTTTTAATGCTACTATTTTAGATATCTCCCTTAATATAATAAATTAACTTGTGATGATATTACCAACCAGCCATATAGGCGGTAACCTGATTAAGTCAAATTAAGTTCGACATGCCATCACGGCGGTATAAGAACTCATCCATGAACTTGCCATATGGGCGGTAAGAAAGTTTAATTACCAACCGACGAATCTGGCGGTATCCTTGCTTAATCAGATTTAAACCAGTTTAAGATGAATTACCAACCGACCATATAGCGGTATCATCGTTAAGTCAAATTTAAATTGAATATATTATAATTAAAGGAGATTAATCTAAGTAGTAGTAATAAAAGTTTTATCTTTCACCCTAGCAGTGGGAAGTTACCTCCTCATAGTTGAATAGTAAAAACTGAAAAAGTAAAGAAAGTAAATTACTATTACTGAAAGTAATTAAAATTAATTACAAAACTGAAATTAAAAGAAAACTAGATACAATACTTCATATTTACATCAGAGAATTCAGAGGGAAAGGTACATCTGAAACTGAAATTTCGAGCTCTATTTATAGGAGTCGCGACGCGCAAGTTTCTTCTTGCGTCGCGAAGCGCTGACGTGTCACTTTCTAATTCGTAAGCTCAGATTCTTATCTGCTGATGTGGATTTTCGGATAAATAACTCAATAATTATACTGACGTGGCACTGACGTGGCGATGACGTGGTGACATGTGGCGAAAGTGACTGTCGGCACCTTAGGATTGCAACATGTGGCACGCTGTGATTGGCTGAGATGACGTGTCAGTGTCATGGCATATTGACTCGGTCAACTGGTGATGTGGATGATGATATGGCTGACACGTAGAGTGACACGTGGCGACACGTGACGATGGCGATTGTTGGCACCATAGGATGATGACATGTGGCACGGCACACGTTAGCAGATCGGTTGTGATATTGACATGTGTCACGGCGCATGTTAGCAAAGTCAAACTTCTCAGTCTCTTTCTGACACGTGTCCCCGGTGCATGTTAGCATGAAGCGGTGCACGTTAGATGTCACGACGCAGCCTACGCGTCGCGACGCGCCAAATGATCATTTTGCCCTTTTGTTGTTTTTCACTGTTTTTGCCCCAAATCTCTCCGGAATGTCCTAAAAGTTTATTTATCTACAAAATAATACAAAACACATCAAAATGTTCATAAAACTCAAGAAACTATACAAAATATCAGGTCAAATGAGTGGAAAATAGTGATAAGGTTACCACTCATTAGAGGAAGCATAAAAAAAATGACGGGATAAAAAAAAGTCTGAGATCTTAGTTATTAAGTCTGCACGGGTGTTTTAACACTTGGTGCCCGAAAGCCAACTGGTTTGGGAGTCACTGGCACAAAGCTCGCTACATGGATCGAATATGATGCAAATATATATATATATATATATATATATCTGAAGTCTGAGTAATTAAGTTTGTAGAGGTGTCTTAACACCTATTGCCCTAAAGTCAACTTGTTTGGAAGTCACTGTCTCAAAGCTCGCTACATAGATGGATGAAATTATATATAATAAATAAATAAAATTAGAAAAATCAGAAAAATATTTCATTGCTAAAAAGTGTGTGAATTCTGATATGACTTTAGGACAAAAGTATTACTCTCTTTTCAACTACACTTGTGAATATTGTGGGCACAGTAACTTGACTAATACCTTGTTAGCTGTGTATATGAAGAATAGTAAAAATAATCGGAGAATTTACTTATTCGGTAATTTAGAAAGAAAGAAAACAATTCTTAACTTGGAAAAGAAGTTTCAGCTGTTTAGTCACTAACTTTATTATTTTCTTTTCTCTTGTCTTTTTGTTTTTGTGTGCATTATTTTATTACCTTTTTGTTTTTATAAGACATTTGTGGGTATCGTTGCTGTAAGCCCTCACGAGACTACAACTCGTCCACTAGGGACATCTATGGGTTTAAAGGCTTGTTGCATATGCTAAATGCAACCATGATCCTTACGAAAATGGCTTAGTTTAATTTTATTTTAAAGATGTTAATGTTATTTTATTTTATTGTTTTGCTCGCGGACTAGCAAAATGTTAGGTTTGGGGGTGTGATGAGTGGTAAATATATCACCATTACCCACTCCTCTGACTTAATATTTCGCTTAGTTTCTTGAGTTTTGTGAATATTTTGATGTGTTTTGTGTTTTTTTGTTGATAAATAAAATAACAGGACTCTCTGGAGGTGATTCTGGGCCAAAACAGTGAAAAACGGACAAAAAGGGCAAAACTATCTTTTAGGCGTCGCGATGCGCAGCACCACTGCGTCACGAATGCTAACGCGTCGGATCTTGCTAACATGCGCCAAATCCTGCTAAAATGAGCCGGCCAAGTGTCCTATAAATTATGTCTCGATATATATTATAAATATTAGAGAATTTCCTACAAAAATAAAAGAAAGCAATTGTTTTGCCATTCTAGGAAAATAATTCCTAAGAAAAAGAATAATGATTTCTTCAATATATTTGCCTTGAAATCAAGTTTAAAATATTTTAAACACTAAACTATGTCTATGAAAGCATCCCTTGAGAGTTAAGGATAGTTTATGGTGTTGATAAATTTCCTTAAACAAAATTTAAAAAGTTGAATTTTGTTGGAAAATTTGTTACCAATATTGAGAAACCTAGCCAATTCTTAGTTGCCAAGATTTGTTCAAGAGTAAAACTTATAGTGGTGGCAAGCTTGGAGATATGTATTAAAGTTTAGTGGAGAAAGATTGAAAATGAGTATCAATTACTGATCTTTAATACCAATTATTCATCTGAACTGCAAAAGGTTTTAAAAATCGATTTCGCCATCAGTTATATTATCGTAACATAATTGCCAAATTCAAGATAAAAAATAAATATCATGATACAAATATATTAACATTTTTCATTCTCGAGGTACGAAATAATAGTATAGAGACTAAGTAGATACACGAAGGACCTAATTGTTTTCACTTTCATTGTTTACAAATGGTTTAGAAATAAAAGAAACAAACAATTGAATCAAAATAGAAAAAGGAAAGTAATTATGTTCTATACTCTATTTTCGTGGTGCTCCCTCACCACCCCACTAGCGCCTAATATTTTTTAGAACATTGCAAAAAGTTCACACAGCTTCGTCACGTTTTCCATTCTGGAGGTACCCATGATAATTGTGGTAAAGACAGCATCATCAGGATCTACACCTACCTCTAACATCCTCAGGAACATATTTTCTGCTTCAAGTATTTTTTTCTTCTTGCACAAACAACCAATAATTGCATTATAAATTGCAACACCGGTTTTGGTCCTTTGGCCTCCATGTGGTCCAAAATGTCCAATGCGGAATTTAAATTGCCCAATTTACAATCTTCTTCTACCATAAACATATAAGTTCTCATACTTGCAACAATACCAATGTCTCCATAAGTTGAATTACGGCTTTAGCCTCTTTGTAAAGAACCGTTTGATAGTAGGACTTTATCAATCGGTCACAAGTAAAAACTAAAGGCTTGCATCCAAAATTAACCAATCGACACAACGAATGGAAAGTTTCTTCAATTTTTCCTCCCTTGCACAAGGCCATGATATAAATTCCAAATGCCACGTTAGCAAGATTTAGGTCACTTTTCACAATTTCCCCCAGCAGAAGCCCAATCTCTTTATTCAAATCCCCAGTATAATTCAGAGTAGCCGACTTTGAGAGAATCGGAGGATCAATACTACATCCAATCTTGGCAAATTCACGCAACAACATCAGAGCAAGCTGAAGCTCCTTCCCTTTAGGGCAGCGCTTCAAGAGGATAAAAGATAATATATGGTTAGGAGCAAACACATTGGCCAGCATTTTTTTGTACAATTCATCTACGTCCACCAGCCTATTCTGCTTGTAAAGAGCATCAATCAAAACTGTGTAAGAGCAAACATCAGGAGCTAAATTGCTACTTGCCATGTTATTCAAAAGCATCAAAGCAGCATCTACTCTCCCTACCCTGCAATAATTACTGATCACAATAGTATTATTAGTCTACATTTGGCTGCAATCCCCACTCACTCATTTGTTTGTACAACACCCATCCTTTATCAAACAAACACATCTCAAAAAACCAATGATCAATGTGTTATAAGTATATGCATCTGGCTCACAACCTGTCTTGAGCATTCTGAAATAAAGTCGCATTGCCATTTTCATCTTCTTATGCCTGCAATACCCACTAATCAAAGAATTATACATCACCTTATCCACAGAGAAACCTTGTGACTCCATTTCTCTAGCACACGACTCAGCCTCCACAATCTGTTCTCTCTTACAAAAACAATAAAACAAAGACTTGTACTGATGAAGTGTGGGCTCCAACCCCTTTCTCTTACGCTTTATATCAAGAACTTCCATAACTTCTTTTAAATACCCCTTATAACACAACCCGTCAACCAAAACATTATAAGACCAACAATTCAAATCTACACCACAATTGCAAATTTTAATGAAATAATGAAAAGCCTCCAGAAACTTTTCTTTCTCAAATAAACCTCGGAGAATAGCAACACATGCAGGTTTAATAGGAACAAAATTCATTGAAATAATCCTATCAAAATGTCTAATTGCATACTCTAAATTCCCTAGCTCACAAAAGAAAACTACCAGAGAATTCAAAATAGACAGGTCAGGATCAACACCTAAAGCAACAACACCATTCTGATCAAGCGAAAGAGGCGACTGCGATTGGCCAAATTTAAGAACACCATAGATACCCAAACCAAAGTTGATATCACCATAGGAGCAAAGCAATTTGTAGTGGCTTGAGGTCGATTGTGAGGCTGAGATTGCGTTTGCTGGCGGCTCTACTTCAAGTTTACAACTTGTTACTGCTCTTCTACTAGTATTAAACAAGAAGCAGCAAGATCTAGGCTTTCTAGATAGCATGCTTTTGAAAATTGCAACACTACGAGGGCTTTCAATTAGCCAAAAAAATTTCATTTTTGACACTGGCCCAGATGAAAAGACGGATTTTTTTGTTTTAAAGAGGATGATTTTGAGCGATTACTTTTGCCTATTTCGCGGCGTTCAATCGTTGGACTGTTGGAGGGGTTCGGTAACGAAACTAACCCTCGGTTGCGTATTTGAGTTGTTGTTTTGGTTTAAAACCATAGGAGAGGTGAACCGGATGTATAGGAGACAAGGAGAGGGTTTCGCGGCTTGAAAGTTGAAACGGGTTTTTATTTAGATAAAGATTCAAATATTATTTATTAGCCTTTTTTGGGTTCGGATCAGCCTTATGGGTCTGAGCAACTCACCTAAGGCTGCCAATGCTGCGAGCCATTAATTTGTTAATTTTGTTATCATTTTATTTATGAAATAGAGATTAAAAAAAAAAATTTATCTTACTCCTGCCTAGTTTATTTTTTGAAAGAAAAAAATTTTATTGTTCTTTTGTGTATCTCGTGAAATTTCATCCAATCCTATTTAAAAAAACTTATCCAATTAAAATCTAGTTTAATTTAAAATTTTAAAATGTATTTTTCAGATCTCTGTCTACTCATTGAGTGTGGAATGATGCTCATGATATCCAATGTGTTTCAAGATAGGATGCGTCTGTCCTGTGTACAGGGCACAAGTATCTGATGAGCGGAAAATATATTAATATTTACCGCATTTTCACCTAATATTTTGTTTATTTTCTCGAGTTTGATGAACTTTTTGATTTGTGTTTATATGTTTTACAGGTAAATAAAGTATCGGGACTTAATGGAATCAACTTGGGGATAAAACGATGAAATCCGGAGTAAAAAATGGCGAAAAAGAAAATTTACTATACGAGTCACGAAGCGCAGTCCTAAATTCCAGTTTTGTACAATTTTTGTATTTTGGCCATAACTTTTTACTCTGATATCAGATTGAGGTCATTCAAGTTGCAGAATAAAGAAGACTCAAAGATCTACAACTTTGAAGAACAAAATAATTTCGAATTCTGAAGATATAATGACCGAATTTGATGAAACATCCTAAAATATGTTATGTGTAATTATTAAGATCATTTTCAAAGCAAAAAAATAAATATATAAATAAAAAATAAAAATTGTCAAACTTCCACTTAACATGCAATCATTTTTGGTGGAAGATTTGGTGTCATATTTGGTGCCATGTTTGGTGGAGCACTTGGTAGAGAAATTGGTGGAAACCTTTAGGTTTTCCTATAGATACCAAACCATTTCATTTGTAAATCTCATGTTTTCCTTAGGTTTTTTTTTACGGAATTTAAGGATTGCATCTTATTTGTTTATTTTCTGTAATTTAAATTATGTATTTATTTTTCAGTAATAGTAGTAGTTTCTTTTCTTTTCTTTTCTTTTATATTTTCTAGTTAGATTTCCACTTGGGGAAGGGTGAAGCTCTTATTATTTTAGTTTAGATCAATCTCCCTTAATTATAATATGGAAATTATAATTTAAATTAAAAGATTACCGCCTTAATGGCTGGTTTTATTTATTTGATATAATGTGACACCGTCTATAAGGCCGGTCTTAGGTGACAGATGATTACCCCTATATATGGCTGGTTTATGGACAAATAATAACACCGCTTTTATGGTCGGTTGGACTTAATTGAAAATATGACTTAATGAGGATACCGCCTGTATAGTCGGTTGGTAATTGTAAGTGTTCCTAGAACATGCCAAGATAAACTAAGAGTGATTTGTGTGTGAATTACTAAGAGAGTTGTGGAATACTCACATTGATTGGTTGAGGAGATTTCAAAAATTTCCACCTTTGTTGGATGTGTTGGAAGCTTCGGAGCTTGAGATCGAGTTCCAAACTCTCGGATTAGTCTTCTATCACCTTCTTTTGACTCATTGAAGTGCTAGCTATGTAGATTTTTGAAGCAAAAATCCATGGGAGGAAGAGAAGCTCACGCCCATTTGAGAAAGAGAAGAGAGACAATTGTTGTGAATAGTAAAAAACTGCACTTTTAAAGTGGAACAAATTAATATATAGTGTGTTTGAGTGTTGGAATAAGTTTGATTGTGTTATAAGTAAAGCCATGCCATCTTTCAACAAATCAAACTATTTTTTATGTCTAACCACTTCCATCACATGTCCAAATTTGATATGAGTGAAGTGGTCCCACCACTTTTAAATTTCGAATTTAAGTCGGACAATGAGTATCAATTACTGATCTTTGATACCAATTATTCATCTGAACTGCAAAAGGTTTTAAAAATCGATTTCGCCATCAGTTATATTATCGTAACATAATTGCCAAATTTAAGATAAAAAATAAATATCATGATACAAATATATTAACATTTTTCATTCTCGAGGTACGAAATAATAGTATAGAGACTAAGTAGATACACGAAGGACCTAATTGTTTTCACTTTCATTGTTTACAAATGGTTTAGAAAAAAAGAAACAAACAATTGAATCAAAATAGAAAAAGGAAAGTAATTATGTTCTATACTCTATTTTCGTGGTGCTCCCTCACCACCCCACTAGCGCCTAATATTTTTTAGAACATTGCAAAAAGTTCACAAGCTTCGTCACGTTTTCCATTCTGGAGGTACCCATTGATAATTGTGGTAAAGACAGCATCATCAGGATCTACACCTACCTCTAACATCCTCAGGAACATATTTTCTGCTTCAAGTATTTTTTTTCTTCTTGCACAAACAACCAATAATTGCATTATAAATTGCAACACCGGGTTTTGGTCCTTTGGCCTCCATGTGGTCCAAAATGTCCAATGCGGAATTTAAATTGCCCAATTTACAATCTTCTTCTACCATAAACATATAAGTTCTCATACTTGCAACAATACCAATGTCTCCCATAAGTTGAATTACGGCTTTAGCATCTTTGTAAAGAACCGTTTGATAGTAGGACTTTATCAATCGGTCACAAGTAAAAACTAAAGGCTTGCATCCAAAATTAACCAATCGACACAACGAATGGAAAGTTTCTTCAATTTTTCCTCCCTTGCACAAGGCCATGATATAAATTCCAAATGCCACGTTAGCAAGATTTAGGTCACTTTTCACAATTTCCCCCAGCAGAAGCCCAATCTCTTTATTCAAATCCCCAGTATAATTCAGAGTAGCCGACTTTGAGAGAATCGGAGGATCAATACTACATCCAATCTTGGCAAATTCACGCAACAACATCAGAGCAAGCTGAAGCTCCTTCCCTTTAGGGCAGCGCTTCAAGAGGATAAAAGATAATATATGGTTAGGAGCAACACCATTGGCCAGCATTTTTTTGTACAATTCATCTACGTCCACCAGCCTATTCTGCTTGTAAAGAGCATCAATCAAAACTGTGTAAGAGCAAACATCAGGAGCTAAATTGCTACTTGCCATGTTATTCAAAAGCATCAAAGCAGCATCTACTTCCCCTACCCTGCAATAATTACTGATCACAATAGTATTAGTCACTACATTTGGCTGCAATCCCCACTCACTCATTTGTTTGTACAACACCCATCCTTTATCAAACAAACACATCTCAAAAAACCAATGAATCAATGTGTTATAAGTATATGCATCTGGCTCACAACCTGTCTTGAGCATTCTGAAATAAAGTCGCATTGCCATTTTCATCTTCTTATGCCTGCAATACCCACTAATCAAAGAATTATACATCAACCTCCACAGAGAAACCTTGTGACTCCATTTCTCTAGCACACGACTCAGCCTCCACAATCTGTTCTCTCTTACAAAAACAATAAAACAAAGACTTGTACTGATGAAGTGTGGGCTCCAACCCCTTTCTCTTACGCTTTATATCAAGAACTTCCATAACTTCTTTTAAATACCCCTTATAACACAACCCGTCAACCAAAACATTATAAGACCAACAATTCAAATCTACACCACAATTGCAAATTTTAATGAAATAATGAAAAGCCTCCAGAAACTTTTCTTTCTCAAATAAACCTCGGAGAATAGCAACACATGCAGGTTTAATAGGAACAAAATTCATTGAAATAATCCTATCAAAATGTCTATTGCATACTCTAAATTCCCTAGCTCACAAAAGAAAACTACCAGAGAATTCAAAATAGACAGGTCAGGATCAACACCTAAAGCAACAACACCATTCTGATCAAGCGAAAGAGGCGACTGCGATTGGCCAAATTTAAGAACACCATAGATACCCAAACCAAAGTTGATATCACCATAGGAGCAAAGCAATTTGTAGTGGCTTGAGGTCGATTGTGAGGCTGAGATTGCGTTTGCTGGCGGCTCTACTTCAAGTTTACAACTTGTTACTGCTCTTCTACTAGTATTAAACAAGAAGCAGCAAGATCTAGGCTTTCTAGATAGCATGCTTTTGAAAATTGCAACACTACGAGGGCTTTCAATTAGCCAAAAAAATTTCATTTTTGACACTGGCCCAGATGAAAAGACGGATTTTTTTGTTTTAAAGAGGATGATTTTGAGCGATTACTTTTGCCTATTTCGCGGCGTTCAATCGTTGGACTGTTGGAGGGGTTCGGTAACGAAACTAAACCCTCGGTTGCGTATTTGAGTTGTTGTTTTGGTTTAAAACCATAGGAGAGGTGAACCGGATGTATAGGAGACAAGGAGAGGGTTTCGCGGCTTGAAAGTTGAAACGGGTTTTTATTTAGATAAAGATTCAAATATTATTTATTAGCCTTTTTTGGGTTCGGATCAGCCTTATGGGTCTGAGCAACTCACCTAAGGCTGCCAATGCTGCGAGCCATTAATTTGTTAATTTTGTTATCATTTTATTTATGAAATAGAGATTAAAAAAAAAAATTTATCTTACTCCTGCCTAGTTTATTTTTTGAAAGAAAAAATTTTATTGTTCTTTTGTGTATCTCGTGAAATTTCATCCAATCCTATTTAAAAAAACTTATCCAATTAAAATCTAGTTTAATTTAAAATTTTAAAATGTATTTTTCAGATCTCTGTCTACTCATTGAGTGTGGAATGATGCTCATGATATCCAATGTGTTTCAAGATAGGATGCGTCTGTCCTGTGTACAGGGCACAAGTATCTGATGAGCGGAAAATATTAATATTTACCGCATTTTCACCTAATATTTTGTTTATTTTCTCGAGTTTGATGAACTTTTTGATTTGTGTTTATATGTTTTACAGGTAAATAAAGTATCGGGACTTAATGGAATCAACTTGGGGATAAAACGATGAAATCCGGAGTAAAAAATGGCGAAAAAGAAAATTTACTATACGAGTCACGAAGCGCAGTCCTAAATTCCAGTTTTGTACAATTTTTGTATTTTGGCCATAACTTTTTACTCTGATATCAGATTGAGGTCATTCAAGTTGCAGAATAAAGAAGACTCAAAGATCTACAACTTTGAAGAACAAAATAATTTCGAATTCTGAAGATATAATGACCGAATTTGATGAAATCCTAAAATATGTTATGTGTAATTAAAGATCATTTTCAAAGCAAAAATAAATATATAAATAAAAAATAAAAATTGTCAAACTTCCACTTAACATGCAATCATTTTTGGTGGAAGATTTGGTGTCATATTTGGTGCCATGTTTGGTGGAGCACTTGGTAGAGAAATTGGTGGAAACCTTTAGGTTTTCCTATAGATACCAAACCATTTCATTTGTAAATCTCATGTTTTCCTTAGGTTTTTTTTTACGGAATTTAAGGATTGCATCTTGTTTGTTTATTTTCTGTAATTTAAATTATGTATTTTTTTCAGTAAAGTAGTAGTTTCTTTTTTTTTTTCTTTTCTTTTCTTTTATATTTTAGTTAGATTCCACTTGGGGAAGGGTGAAGCTCTTATTATTTTAGTTTAGATCAATCTCCCTTAATTATAATATGGAAATTATAATTTAAATTAAAAGATTACCGCCTTAATGGCTGGTTTTATTTATTTGATATAATGTGACACCGTCTATAAGGCCGGTCTTAGGTGACAGATGATTACCGCCTATATGGCTGGTTTATGGACAAATAATAACACCGCTTTTATGGTCGGTTGGACTTAATTGAAAATATGACTTAATGAGGATACCGCCTGTATAGTCGGTTGGTAATTGTAAGTGTTCCTAGAACATGCCAAGATAAACTAAGAGTGATTTGTGTGTGAATTACTAAGAGAGTTGTGGAATACTCACATTGATTGGTTGAGGAGATTTCAAAAATTTCCACCTTTGTTGGATGTGTTGGAAGCTTCGGAGCTTGAGATCGAGTTCCAAACTCTCGGATTAGTCTTCCTATCACCTTCTTTTGACTCATTGAAGTGCTAGCTATGTAGATTTTTGAAGCAAAAATCCATGGGAGGAAGAGAAGCTCACGCCCATTTGAGAAAGAGAAGAGAGACAATTGTTGTGAATAGTAAAAAACTGCACTTTTAAAGTGGAACAAATTAATATATAGTGTGTTTGAGTGTTGGAATAAGTTTGATTGTGTTATAAGTAAAGCCATGCCATCTTTCAACAAATCAAACTCATTATTTTATGTCTAACCACTTCCATCACATGTCCAAATTTGATATGAGTGAAGTGGTCCCACCACTTTTAAATTTCGAATTTAAGTCGGACAATGAGTATCAATTACTGATCTTTGATACCAATTATTCATCTGAACTGCAAAAGGTTTTAAAAATCGATTTCGCCATCAGTTATATTATCGTAACATAAATGCCAAATTCAAGATAAAAAATAAATATCAGGATACAAATATATTAACATTTTTCATTCTCGAGAAAATAAATATTTTTCCCAAATCTTCTTACCTAGTGGTATGAAATAATAGTATACAGACTAAGTAGATACACGAAGGACCTAATTGTTTTCAATTTCATTGTTTACAAAGGGTTTAGAAATAAAAGAAACAAACAATTGAATCAAAATAGAAAAAGGAAAGTAATTACGTTCTATACTCTATTTTCGTGGTGCTCCCTCACCACCCCACTAGCGCCTAATATTTTTTAGAACATTGCAAAAAGTTCACAAGCTTCATCACGTTTTCCATTCTGGAGGTACCCATTGATAATTGTGGTAAAGACAACATCATCAGGATCTACACCTGCCTCTAACATCCTCAGGAACATATTTTCTGCTTCAAGTATTTTTTTTCTTCTTGCACAAACAACCAATAATTGCATTATAAATTGCAACACCGGGTTTTGGTCCTTTGGCCTCCATGTGGTCCAAAATGTCCAATGCGGAATTTAAATGGCCCAATTTACAATCTTCTTCTACCATAAACATATGATTACCGCCTATATGGCTGGTTTATGGACAAATAATAACACCGCCTTTATGGTCGGTTGGACTTAATTGAAAATATGACTTAATGAGGATACCGCCTGTATAGTCGGTTGGTAATTGTAAGTGTTCCTAGAACATGCCAAGATAAACTAAGAGTGATTTGTGTGTGAATTACTAAGAGAGTTTGGAATACTCACATTGATTGGTTGAGGAGATTTCAAAAATTTCCACCTTTGTTGGATGTGTTGGAAGCTTCGGAGCTTGAGATCGAGTTCCAAACTCTCGGATTAGTCTCCCTATCACCTTTTTTGACTCATTGAAGTGCTAGCTATGTAGATTTTTGAGGCAAAAATTCATGGGAGACAAGAGAAGCTCACGCCCATTTGAGAAAGAGAAGAGAGACAATTGCTGTGAATAGTAAAAAAACTACACTTTTAAAGTGGAACAAATTAATATATTGTGTGTTTGACTGTTGGAATAAGTTTGATTGTGTTATAAGTAAAGCCATGCCATCTTTCAACAAATCAAACTCATTATTTTATGTCTAACCACTTCCACCACATGTCCAAATTTGATATGAGTGAAATGGTCCCACCACTTTTAAATTTCGAATTTAAGTCGGACAATCCAACACGCAACTTCAATCGGGCTCGAGTTCGTTTAATTTCGAATTAACGAATTTCCGTTGCGACTTAATTAAATCCAATTTAATTAAATAATAATGCGTAGCAAAATTATTACGAAAGTTGTTTGTGAATTAATTTTAATTAATTCTTTCGCGAGAATTAAATTCAATTTTAATTCCACTTTGAAATCTAATTTCAATTAATATATCTAATAATTATTTTAGCCCAATTAAATAAATTAAATAGTAAAATCTAATTTCACTATTAAATTTACTTTACCGATTAATTCTAAATTAATCGCGTTCTCTCTTCTCGATGAATTTAATCCCAGATAAATTCTCGACGCAATTAATCCCATATTAATTCTTTCTCTTTTAATTAATCCTAGATTAATTTTGTCGTACTTAATCCCATATGAATTTTCTCTCTCTTTCATAATTAATCCCAGATTAATTCTGTTCGAGTCAAACATCATCGGTGAATCTTTGGGAGGTGACCTAAGAGATCTCTGGATATATTAGCAGTAAATACGGTCATCGGACTATCTTAATACGTGCGTACCTAGTACCACGTTCTTACCGATTTACAGGACATGGTTGGCTTCTAGCAAAACACCGTGCCTACCCAATTCTCCAGAAATATATTCAACATGGAATATACATAATCTTTATCAGGCGTAGTATACGTAATATTGCGTATTACGATCTAGTATCGGATGTCACATGCTAGGCCTGAGACTGGAATGTGTCTGCCCCGTACGAAGCATATATCGGATCTCTGGTAACTAGTCTCTATAATCTGATAATCATAATCTTGTCATATTATCCTGATAACTGCAGCATACAAGAGTACCGGTTTCGTATCCTGCGTCATCATCATCTCCATATGACTGGAGTGATACTTCCATCTTGACATCACATCCAATACAATACGATTCTCAGTATACCCAGAAGAGGCATACACATAACCTGTTAAAGCGCCAGATGACCAAAACCAAAGTATACTGATTGTCGCAAGTATTAGCGATGCAAGTCTCATAGACATATAGTCATACTACCAATGAGATTTCGAGTGGTCTATCCAGAGCGAAGCTGTTTCCATACTGTTGGTAAACATAATCTCCTATCACACTTGCATAAGTATCTAATATTTAAATATATGAGAACTATTGTGTTACGCTTCCATATGGTGTCCCACTATCATTTTCCACATTGGTACATGTGAGTTTGGTCAGGCATTACAAGACTTAGGTGCGAGTGTGAATCTCATGCCGTATTCCATATATACGTAGTTGGGTATTGGAGAAATCAAGCCTACATCAGTAGTCTTGCAGTTAGCGGATCGTTCTATCAGAACTCCACGAGGGGTAGTCGAGGATGTCTTACTCCAAATCGATAAATTCTACTATCCTGTTGACTTTTTGATCTTAGACACCCAGTCTGTAGTTAAAACTGAATCTAAAATTCCTCTTATCCTAGGTAGACATTTCCTTGCTACAGTAAATGCTCTCATCAACTGTAGAAATGGTCTCATGAAGTTATCGTTCGGGAATATGACGTTGGAAGTGAACATTTTTCACTTCGGGAAACGGCCACAAGATGACGATGAATGCCATCAGACATTCTATAGACACAATTGTGCCAGAACTGGCCCCCATTCCATATGATTCTGACCCTTCTAATTATCTCTTCCAAATCCGAACCTCTTAGACACTATTGAATCAACCAACCCTCCGGATATCGCTACAGGCTACTTTGTTTGGCAAAAATATGGACCAAAAGTATGGCATCCACAGTTTGAGGCTTTGCCGAAAGAAAGGGAGAAACCAAAACCTTCTTCGGTCGAAACATCAAAAGTTGAACTAAAGCCATTACCAGAAGGGCTTCAACATGCGTTCCTTGGATCATGAGATATATTTCCTGTTATCATTTCTTCGGGGCTTAGTGCGTCACAAAGTAAGAGATTACTTGAGATGTTGAGTGAGCACAAATCCGCACTTGGCTGGACCATAGGAGACATTAAAGGTATTATCCACTTGATTTGTTCCCATAGAATTCACCTAGACGATGGAGCTATTCCTCGTAGAGACCCTTAACGTAGACTTAACCCCATTATGAAAGAAGTGGTGAGAAATGAAGTGATAAAGTTACTAGACGCGGGTATTATATACCCAATTACTGATAGTAAATGGGTTAGTCCTACGTAGGTTGTCCCTAAAAAGTTGGGAGTTACTGTAGTGAAGAATGAGGCAGGAGAACTGGTTCCTACCAAGGTAGTCACAGGTTGGCGTATGTGCATCGATTACCGGAAGTTAAATGCTGCCACCTGAAAAGACCACTTCCCACTTCCCTTTATCAATCAGATTCTTGAACGGGTAGCTGGTCACCCATTTTACTGTTTCCTATATGGGTATTCTGGGTATTACCAAATTGAGATCTCCTTGGAAGATCAGGAGAAAACCACATTCACCTGCCCATTCGGAACTTATGCTTTTCGCCGCATGCCATTTGGTTTATGCAATGCCCCCGCCACTTTTCAGAGATGCATGTTGAGCATTTTTAGTGATATGATTGAAAAGTGTATGGAGGTGATTATGGATGATTTAACAGTGTTTGGCGACTCCTTTGATACATGCTTACTTAACCTGAAAGCAGTGTTAAGTCGATGTCAGGAAAAAGGCCTCGTTCTGAACTGGGAAAAGTGTCATTTTATGGTCTCTTCAAGAATCGTCCTAGGTCATATTGTCTCATCCAAAGGCATTGAAGTCGACAAATCAAATATCGAGTTGATATACAAGCTGCCAACACCCAAAACTATTAAAGATGTGCGATCATTTCTTGGGCATGTTAGTTTATATACGAGATTCATACAGAGCTTCTCTTCTGTCTCTAGACCACTGTGCAACCTTCTCGCTAAAGATTCTTCGTTTAAATGGACACAGGAGTGTGAAGGTGTCTTCAGGACGCTAATCACTACACTCACCTCTGCCTCAATCATACAACCACCCGATTCGAATTTACCATTCGAGATTATGTGTGATGCTAGTGACTACGCAGTTGGGGCAGTCTTAGGATAAAGACGAGAATGGAATCCTTTTGTCGTGTATTATGTTAGTAGAACACTAAATAGTGCTCAAATGAACTATTATAGAATTGAAAAAGAACTGCTGGCAGTGGTCTTTGCCTTAGATAAATTTCATGCATACCTAATTGGCTCTCCCATCACCATTTTCACCGACCATGCAGCTCTTAAGTACCTCCTTTTAAAGAAAGATGCTAAGGAAAGATTTATTAAGCGGATCTTGTTGTTACAGGAATTCGATCTAACAATCAAGGATAAAAAGGGTGTTGAAAATGTGGTGGCAGATCACTTGTCTCGCTTGGAGTTTAACGACTCCACTGATGGCCCACCAATTCGCGATGATTTCCCTGATGAACATCTTTTCGCGGTCACACGAGCACCATGGTATGCACACATTGTCAACTTTTTAGTTTCTGGTGAGTGCCCGTCCACTTGGAGTTCACAAAATAAACGTAAATTCTTGGTCGAGGTATGTAATTTTTTTTGGGATGATCCATACTTATTCAAATACTGCCCTGACCAAATATTGAGATGTTGCATTCCTGAAGATGAAGTTCTCAGTGTGTTAACCTTTTGTCATTCCAACACATGCGAAGGCCATTTTTCTGTAAAGAAAATTGCTGTAAAAATTCTACAGTGTGGTTTTTATTGGCCCACTTTATTCAAGGATACAAATGGATTCTGACGCTCCTGTGAAAGATGTCAGAAATTTGGTGCTTTTTCCCATCGTCATATGATGCCTCTTGACCTTATTATTGTCATTGAAGTATTTGATTATTGGGGTATTGATTTTATGAGACCTTTTCCACCCTCGTTTGGATACCTCTACATTCTTTTCGCAGTTGATTATTGTTGGACAATTATGACCCATAGCGTCACTATTTGTACATATCACGGTGTTGTTGTACAAATTAACTATGTGACAAAGGAGATTGCACTCTTATCATTTGTGATTAGATCACCTAGATATATAAATGATGAGAGGTCCCTATGATTTGTTCCTGAACGGAGAATGATATGAGACAGTATCAGTCCACGTAGGATAAATCATTAAATATCCCTAGTCAGAGTATTATCGAGATTGGACATCGATAAATATGTAAAAGACTATTATTACACTTGTGCGCGTTTGTGAGGGCACAACGACATAGTTCTCATATATTTGAGTATAGGATACTCATGCAAGTGTAATAGGAGGTTTTGTTTTACCGATTGTATGGGAAATAGCTTCGCTCTGGATAGACCCCCTCGGAATCCTATTGGTAGTATGACTGTGTGTCTATGGGAGTCCGACATCAGGGTATGTGTATTTGGTCTTAACCTGAGACTTGCACCGCTAATGCTTACGACAATCGATATACTTTAGTTGAGGTCGTCCAAGGCTTTAACAGGTTCTGTGTACGTCAATGCTGAGTATATTGAGAATCGTAGTGTGTTGGGTGTGATGTCAAAACGGAAGTATCACTCCAGTCATAGTGGAGATGATGGTCACGTAGGATACGGAACTCATTCTCTCAAATGCTCAAGCTATCGGGATTTATGACTAGGTCATGTATATCCGATTAAAGAGACTAGTTACCAGACATCCGATATGTGCTTCGTACGGGGCAGACACAATTCCAGCCCCATGCCTAGCACATGGACATCCGATACTGGACAGAAATACGCAATACTTCGGTATACTACGCTTGATATAGATCACATATTCCTATAAGGATATTTTCGGAGAATTGGGTAGGCATGGCGCTTTGCTAGAAGCCAACCTTGTCTTATAAATCGGTATAAACGTAGTACGAGGTACTTACATGTTCGGACAGTCCGACGACCGTATTTACTGCCAACATATCCGGGGATCTCATAGGTCGCTTCCCGAGGATTCACCGATGACGTATGACTCGCACTTTAATTAATCTGGGATTAATTAGAAGAGAGAGAGAGAATTAATCTGGGATTAATTCGATGAGATAGAAAATTAATCTGGGATTAATTAGAAGAGAGAGAACGATTAATTTGGAATTAATCGGGTAAATTAATATATTCGATATATTAATCGAAATTAGATTTCGACGCGGAATTGAAATTGAATTTTAATTCGGGCGAACGAATCAATTTAGAATTAATTCGTTAGCGACATGAATAGTGAATTCGCTAGGCATAATCATTTAATTACGACGCGACGGAAAATTCGTTAATTTGGAATTAGTGAATCCGAGCCCGAGAGTGATTGCGAGCGCATTCGCATTTCGAATTCGAGCGCGGCACGTAATTCACATCAAGCGTCAAATCTCTAGTTGCATCAATCATCAAATCACTTGTCACTTTGAGTGATGTGATATGACATGTTGTCACTTTGATAAAGTGAAGAGATGTGATGTGAATAGTGATGTGAGGTGATTGAAAAACATTATTTTCCTTTTTGCTTTTGACTTTTGAATTAAAGTATAATATATGTTTATTTATTTACTTGGTAAATAATATAAAAAGAAAAACATATATAGACTGCTAGAGGAGCCAGCTTTTGAAGATGCAGACTAGGCCTTCAGAGAAAGACCAAATAAAGATGATTATCAAGGGCACCAAGCCTCAATTTATGGCAAGTTAAGGAGGATGGCCTCCATGATCACTGATTTCCGACAGTTGAGGGAGACTTTCATGGATATTGAAGAAGAGGAAGCCGAGAATCGGAAATTCTATAGCCTGAACAGGAGGACTGTTGGAGGACCGTCAGGTGCTAAGCCTGTTACTGCTGAATTTGCTGCCATAAAAAACCGACGATTTTCTAACTTGGGCAGACCTTTGTCCAAGGTGCTGGAGAAATTAACCAGGTAAGGGCTGCTGAAACCTTTGGAGCCTAAACCACTCCCTAATCCTCCCCCGCCAAATCTCAACATGAACCGTTACTGCCACTTCCACCAACAACATGGCCATGACACTGACAGCTATGCCCGCCTTAGGCACGAAATCAAGGACCTGATTGACTCCCACAAAATCCCTGACCCTGAGAAAGAACAGCTAAACACACACCGTAACCCCTTACCTAATTACCACTCTGTCCCCCCTCCAACTTATATGATTAACTCTGGCCTACCAGAAGACCTTGTCTTTCAAACATTTGACCACCAAGCCTTTTGCTTGGGAATTTGGGATAGTAACAGTGAAGATGAAATAGAGCAGCAGAAAAACTTTTGGGAGGACTTTTCCAGCAGTGATGAGGAAGAAGTGAAGGGAATGACTCGTAGTGGGCGCTTTTATAGTGATACAGCAGAAAAAAAAGGAAGGAAATATTGACAGAAGGTCGAGAAGTGGCTGAAAATACAGAGAACGCAGAAGGTGATCCAATACTGCAGTAATTGAAGAGGACCCGAGCCCAGGTCAGCATCTGGGAATTGTTATGTTCGTCGCAGGAGCACAGGCGTGCTATGGTTGAAGCCTTGAGCAAAATAGTAGTACCGGAGGATGCCAACCTCGCGATGTTTGTCGGATCAGTACAGAATGAAGCTTTACAAACGATAACTTTTTTTGAGAAAGAACTCCCCGCTGAGGGAAGAAATCATAATAGGCCTCTATTTATCATAGCTGAGGTGAAAGGCAAGAAGGCATCTTGCATAATGATAAATGATGGTTCGTCCATTAATGTTTACCTTTTGAAGATTCTGGAAAAGTTGGGAATGAAGGCGGCAGATCTGAATCCCTCCAACATGACCATCAAGGCTTATGATGATAGCAAGCGATGAGTCGAAGGCACTTTTGTTGCAATAGTCAAAGTGGGCCCGATTGAGGATGAGGTTGAGTTCACTATGCTTGACATACCAGCTACTTTTGCCTTGCTATTATGGAGACCATGGTTCCACAAACTTGGGGGTGTGCCCTCCACTCTACACCAGATTATTAAATATCCGTATGGAGGAAAGATTGTCAACATCCGTGCCGAGGTAGATAATGTTGTGGCCGCTCTAGAAATACAACCTTTCACGAGGTTCCAAGTGTCAGCCACTTTTGAGGAATGGGTGGATCCTAGGGTGGCTAGGATCATGAAAAAAATGAAGTACGAGCCGGATGAAGGTTCAAAATTTCCAGACTTTAGAGGACAGGCTACTCGGGGGGGTTTGGGATATAAATCTGACGAAGAAAAGCCGAAGGCTAAAGGGCTGAAGTTGATGAAGTGTTTTGTAAAGGCTTCGAGGTATCAAGGAGAACCTGAACCAGTAGAAGTCAACGGGATCGTGGTGCCCATATTCGAGATTTTCCAGGATATGCTGGGTGAAAAACCATTGACAGAAGGAATTACGAAGGAGGAAGATAAATAGGAGGAAGAGTTGATGACATTGGAGAGCTTGAACTTTGAAGAGAATATGGAAACCAAGGAAGACCCAGCTGTGGGAGATGAAGCATCTGTGGGAGATTAAGATGTTTATCTCTCTGATTTATTTGAATGTATTCCTGCTTCTGCTTGCAATAAACACGTTCGTTTCGCTTACTTGTTTGAGTCTCTCAATTTGCATGACTTGAGCATATTTGACATCAACTCCACCAAAATAAACACATTCAACCTTGGTACGCCTGAAAGTCCCAAGGAGATTTTGATTGCAAGTGAAGTTACCGCCGAAGAGCGGAGGAGTCTAGAAGAAATGTTAGTCAAATATGCTAAAGTATTTGCTTGGTCCTACGAAGACATGCCTGGGGTAGACAGAAATATCGGCTAATATACATTACCGACTTATCCAAACATGAAGCCGGTGAAACAGAAACTCCAGCGGATGAGACCTGAGTGGGCTGAGAAAGTCAGAGAAAAGGTTAAGAAACAGATAGATGTGGGGTTTCTAGAAGTGGTGAATTATCCAGAATGGTTGGCGAACATTTTACCAGTACCAAAGAAAGACGGGAAAGTCAGAATGTTTGTGGATTACAGAGATCTCAACAAAGCTTGTCCGAAGGATGATTTTCCCTTACCCCATATAGATGTGCTTGTTGAAAGTGCGGCATTATCTGCCATGTACTCATTCGCAGATGGGTTCTCAGGATACAACCAGGTTCCATGTTAACAATTGCTTCTTGGCCTTGTCATCTTTCTCTTCTCAACTGTCTGATGGTTCATTCAATTTCTGGGTCAAGCGGTCGTAGTTCAAAGCTTCTGGTTCGTCTCATTAAGATTCTGATAACCTGAAACACAATAAAGCAAAAATAATAAGTAAAAAGAAAATTAGATACAAATAATGTATCTAACCTCAAAACTAATAATAAAAGATAAAGAAGTCCCCGGCAAAGGCGCCAAAAACTTGACCGGCGTAATCGCACACGCGTATAACGCAAGCGCACGTATCGTTCAAGTAGTATAAAAAGATATCGATCCCACGAGGACTTATTAACTATTTTGTTAATTTTATGAGGTTAAGTGATTACTAATATCTAACAAGTTGTTTGATTGATTTGAAATGACGATGATTCTAAATTTAAAATAAGTAAAAGAAATTGAGAGTAGATTAATGAGAATTAAAACTATCTAAGGTTGTGAATTCTTCCAATATTAATTAAAAGATGAAGTAGTTAAATCATAGTTGGGTAAATATTGATTTATTAATCTGGAATATTAAATTATGTAAAAGCCTCTTCCGATGGTCATTTACAAATACCTAGTTTAATTCAATTGAATCATATGTCAATGTCAACCAAATTACCTAGATTCATTAAGTTTGAATTCCAATTATGATTACCCCCGCCCAACAGGTATATTCCTATCCTGTAAGGAAATCTATTAAAGGTTTATCTATCCTTAAAGAAGATCGTTGGTTGTTAAGTATAAGGTCTTTAAATTTAAAGTCCCTATGTCTAGTTCATTTTAAGTTTTATCTAGTCAATTTTATTAATGGCCAGTTAATAAAAAGACATTAAGATTATGACTCAACAAATAACTCTTTAATTACCCAAATTATAATCTAACCCTTTTTAAAACCGGTGATATTAGATTTTATCACAACCCTAGATATTTAACTTAGTTACAATACATAGCTAAAGCTGATAAAAATTTAAAAGACATAAAGTGAAATTGCTGAAAAGTAATTGTAGAATAATAAATTGCAATAAAAAGAAATTCTAAGGTAAAAGGAATTAACTTCTACTATTTACTATTTAGATATCTCCCATAAAATAATATATAATCTTGTGATATTTTAAACCAACCGTCCGGAATGGCGGTATCCTGATTAAGTCAAATTCAAATATACCAGCCATAAGGCGGAACAGAAATATAAACTTAAACCAACTGTCCAATGTGGTGGTATCCTCATTAAGTCAGGTTAACTAGATTAAATTGAATAACCAACCGTCCAGAATGGCGGTATCCTTTATTAATTCATATTTTAAATAGTTTATATATTATATTTTAAGGGAGATTAATCTAAATAGCAAAAGTAAAAGTATTACCTTATTACCTCAGCATAGAGACGTTACCTCTTCATAGATGGATATAATTACTACTATAAAGCGTAAATAAAACTGAATAAAAGAGACTAAAGAAAAGAACTCTCAATTTATTTATAAGGATTTCAGAGGAAGAAGTACATTTGAAACTAAGAAATTGAACTCTATTTATAGGCGAAAAAATCTAATTTTTTATTATTATTTTCTGATTTTTTATTATTTTATTATTTTTTTGGATCGCTGAATTTTCGACACGTGGCATGGTGGCTAAAAAAGACGGCTTGTTAATTTTTGACATGTGGCATGGTAGTGCAATTACCAAAATACCCTCGGTGTCGGGACGCCCAAAATTACCAAAATACCCTTTTTGCCAAATTTCACAGTTTTGCTCCAAATCACCTCCAGAATGTCCTGAAACTTTATTTCGGTGTCGGGATGCCCAAAATTACCAAAATACCCTTTGTGTCGGGATGCCCAAAATTACCAAAATACCCTTTTTGCCAAATTTCACCAAATTTCACAGTTTTGCTCCAAATCACCTCTAGAATGTCCTGAAACTTTATTTATCTACAAAATAACACAAAACACATCAAAATATTCACAAAACTCAAGAAACTATACAAAATATTAAGTTAAATGAGTGGGAAATAGTGATAGTTTTACCACTCATCAATGAGACAGGGGTGGAGCATGCAGTTTACTATCTGAGTAAGAAGATGCTCCCGTATGAGGCTCGCTATCAAGAAGTAGAGAAGATCTGTCTGGCAGTGGTGTGGGCTTCCAGAAAACTGCGGCATTACGTTCAGTCTTACAAGATCCAGGTGGTTGTAAAGGAGAATCCTTTGAAATATCTGCATTGAGTGCCTTCATTGGTTGGGAAGTTGGGTAGATGGTGACCGGCGTAAACACACACGTATAACGCAAGCGCACGTATCGTTCAAGTAGTATAAAAATATCGATCCCACAAGGACTTAATTCCTACTGTTGTTATTAATTATTGAATCTATTTATTTACAAATATCTAATTAAATGGAGAATGGAATTGATTGTTTGTTTGATTTGGTTGATTGTAGATTTGCTAAATAAATAAATAAAAAGATAAAAGAAAATACTAAAGAAAATAAAAGACACAAAGATCTAAGGTTGTGATTTCTTTTAATATCATTTTAAAGATGAAGTGGTTATCTTAAAGTTGGTAATATATTGATTTATTAACCTGGAACATTAAATTATGTGTAAGCCTCTGTCGATGGTCAGACACAAATACCTAGTATAATCCAATTGAACCATATGTCTATGTCAACCAAATTACCTAGATTCATTAAGTTCAAGTTCCAATTATGGCTACCCCCGCCCGACAGGTATATTCCTATCCTGTAAGGAAATCTATTAAAGGGTTATCTATCCTCAAGGAAGATCGTGGGCTATTGAGTCTAAGGTCTTAAACTTAAAATCCCTATGTCTAGTTCATTTTAAGTTTACCTAATCAATTTTATTAATGGCCAGTTAATAAAAAGGCTTTAAGGTTAAGACTCAATAAATAAATCTTTAAATTACCCAAACTATATTCTAACCCTTATAAACTGGTGATATTAAAAGTCATCACAACCCTAGAAAACTAACACATAACTAGGACTAGTAAAAACTTAAAAATAAAAAACATAAAGTAAAAATACTGAAAAGTAAAAGACATAAAATAAAACTGAAAAGTAAAATAAAATAAAAATGCTAAAGTAAAAGGAATTACTTCTACTAAATACTATTTAGATTTCTCCCTTAATATAATATATTAACTTCAAATTAAGAATAACCAGCCATAAAGGCGGAACCAAAATACTAGCCATAAAGGCGGAACCAAAATAACCAGCCATAAAGGCGGAACCAAAATAACCAGCCATAAAGGCGGAATTAATATTTAATTACCACCGACCAATCTGGCGGTATCCTTTTTAAGTCAATATTTTAAATAGTGAATATATTATTTTTAAGGGAGATTAATCTAAATAGTAACAGTAAAAGAATTACCTTTTACCCTAGCTGGAGAAATTACCTCCTCATGGTAAATAGTAAAAAAAAACTGAAAAAGTAAAAGGTAAAAAGAAATTACTACTACTATTTAAAAGTAAAATTATTATTACTACAGAAAGTAATTAAAATTATTTACAAAGTAAACAGTAAAAATAAGAATAAACTAGAGAGAGAAACTCTCTCTTTAGGAAGAATTCAAGAGAGAGGAAGGTACAACAATTTCTGAAATCTCGAGCTCAATTTATAGGCGGGATGGGGTTTGGGCGTCGCGGCGCTAAGAGGTTGCGCGTCGCGACGCCAGCTACAGTGACACGTGTCACTTGCTGGTTCGTTGACTCAGATCTTATCCGCTGATGTGGCACTGTTCATGACGTCATTGCTGATGTCACTCTGAGGCATGATTGTCGGCAACGTCTAATCTTGACACGTGGCGTGGGCGCATTTTAGCAAGTCCGTTAAGATGTCGACACGTGGCAAGGCGCAAGATAGCATAGATGATGATTGTCGGCACCGTTGAGATGATGACACGTGGCAGCGCACGTTAGCAAGTCTTATGTGATGGTGACACGTGGCACGGTGCACGTTAGCAAAGTCAAACTTTTCAAATTGTTGACCCGTTGACCATGGCGTATTTTAGCAAAACCGGCGCATGTTGGGTGTCGCGGCGCGCAAAGCTCCAGTGGCGCGACGCGCGGAAGATGAAAATATTCCTGTTGACGCATTTTTGTCCGGTTATTTCCCAAATTTCCTCCAGTGCTGTCCAAACTTTATTTATCTGCAAAATAACAACAAAACACATCAAAACGTTCATAAATCTCGAGAAACAAAACAAAACATTAGGTTAAATGAGTGAGAAATAGTGGTATAAATACCACTCATCAGATGGTTAATATTGCTGACAGAGTTTGACATTGAGTACCTCACTTCCAAGGTCATCAAAGGGCGAGCAGTAGTAGAGTTCCTGGCATTACAACCCGTTGAAGGGGATCAATACAAGTTTGAATTCCTAGATGAGGAGATCCAGGCAATAACGGTTCAAAGATGGAACATGTACTTCGATGGAGCAGTGAATTATAAAGGAATTGGAATTGGAATTATGATAGAGACTCCCGAAGGAGAAACTTTACCTATGGCCGAAAGGTCGACGTTCGGAGTGACAAATAATATGGCCGAGTATGGAGCATGTGCTTTTGGATTGACTGCTTTGATAGCCTTGAAGGCTGAGAGTGTGGAGGTGTACGGAGATTCGATGTTGGTAATCCAACAAATGTAAGGAGAATGGGAATTAAAGGAAGAACGATTCAAACCTTACCTTTTTCACCTCAGAGAGTTGACACGGGCTATCCCCGATTGTAAATTCCAGCACTTGATGCGAGAAGAGAATCAGATGGTAGATACATTAGCTACACTTGCAGCAACTTGGGAAAATCCAGAGAAGTTAGAGATGAGACCTCTGGTGCTGACAACAGCAAGCAAAACAATTTATGAGATATGAAGAATCTTTGAGGTTGAAGTCAACGATGGGAAACCTTGGTATCATGACATTCAGAGATATCTGGAACACGGAGAACTCCCAGAGGGAGCAAGCAGAAAAGACAGGTTAGCCATTCAAAAGTTAGCTTCCCAATATGTGATTTTAAAATGGGAGCTATACAAGAGGCAAAAAAACAGTATTTAATTGAAGTGTTTGAGAAAAGAAGAGGCCCAGCAGGTAATGGAAGAAGTACATGCCGGGGTATGTGGTCCATACATGAACGGGTTGAACCTGTCCCGTAAGATAGTGAGACTAGGTTTTTACTGGTCGCCATGGAGACAGACTGCGCGAAGATGGTAAAACACTATCATGATTGTCAGGTACATGGTAATTTGAATCATTTGCCGCATACAGAGTTGCATGGGCTGTCAGAGCTGTGGCATTTCTCAGCTTGGGGGATTGATATGATCAGAGAGATTCGATCAAATGCATCGAACGGTCATCGTTTCATAGTAGTGGTAGTAGACTACTTTTCAAAGTGGGTGGAAGCTGAATCATTCCGCAATGTTACAGCAAAGCAGATGGCGAAGTTCATAGCTCGGAATCTCATTTGTCGGTATGGTATGCCACACCATGTGGTTACATACAACGGAGTTCAGTTTCAGGGAGAGAAAAAGGCAATGCTACAGAAGTACGGGATAGGCCATCACAAGTCGTCACCCTACAGGCCGCAGGCAAATGGGGCAATCGAGGCAGCCAACAAGACAATAAAGACTATATTGGCCAAAATGACATAGAACTGTAGGGATTGGGCCGAAAAATTATCGTATTCTTTGTGGGGATACAGAACATCAGTGAGAACAGCAACATGAGTGAAAAGTAAATGCGATAAAGTAAATTGTAATAAAATAAAATGCTAAGGTAAAAGAAATTAACTTATACTATATACTATTTAGATATCTCCCTTAATATAATATATTAACTCGTGATTATAATACCAACCAGCCATATAGGCGGTAACCTGATTAAGTCAAATTAAGTCCAACCAGCCATAAAGGCGGAATCCAAAATAACCAGCCATAAAGGCGGAACCAAAATAACCAGCCATAAAGGCGGAACCAAATTAAAATTACCAACCGACCAATCTGGCGGTATCCTTGCTTAGTCAGGTTTAACCAGATTAAATTAATTAGCCAACCGACCAATATAGCGGTATCCCTTTTTAAGTCAAATTTTAAATGGTGAATATATTATATTTAAGGGAGATTAATCTAAATAGCAATAGTAAAAGAATTACCTTTCACCCTAACAGGGGAAGTTACCTCCTCATGGTAGAATAGTAAAACTGTAAAAAGTAAAAATAAATTACTATTACTATTCAAATAGTAAAATTACTATTATTACAGAACGTAATTACTATTACTATTACAAAACTGTAATTAAAAAGAAGCTAGATAGAAAACTCCCTATTTACATCAGAGAATTCAGAGAGGAAGGTACATCTAAAACTAAAATTCTGAGCTGAATTTATAGGCGCGGATAAGTGGCCAGCGTCGCGACGCTGGAACAGTGACACGTGTCACGCGCTGATTCGCCGGCTCAGATTCTTATCCGATGACGTGGCACTGTTCATGACGTCATTGCTGACGTCACGATGACGTGTGGAGGGCGAGTGTCGACAACGTCTGATCACGACATGTGGCACCGACGTATTTTAGCATCTCCGTTGTGATGGCGACACGTGGAACGACGTAAGAAAGCATGATCGGCGCACATTAGCAAGTCAAACCAATCAGATTCTGTCACATGGCGGACGACGTACGTTAGCAGCTTCGGTGCATGCTGGGCATCGTGACGCGCAAGGCTTCAGCGTCGCGACGCCGAAATGACGAAAATGCCCTTTTTTTGTCCAATTTTGTCCATTTTCACTGTTTTGGCCCAAAATCACCTCCAGAATGTCCTGAAACTTTATTTATCTACAAAATAACACAAAACACATCAAAATATTCACAAAACTCAAGAATCTATACAAAATATTAGGTTAAATGAGTGGAAAATAGTGATGGATTTACCACTCATCACACCCCAAACCTAACATTTTGCTAGTCCTCGGGCAAAATATAGAATAAAATAACATAATTAAAATTTAACTAAGCCACTTTCTTAGGGATCACAGTTGCATTTAGCATATGCAACAAGCCTTTAAACCCCTAGGTGTCCCTAATGGACGAATTGTAGTCTTGTGAGGGTTTACAGCAATGATACCCACAAACATTTTACAAAAGTAAAAAGTTAGTTAAAACTAATGCACACAAAAGCAAAAAGACAAGAGAAAATAGAATAAAGAAGTTAGTGACTATTCAAGTGAAACTTCTACTCCAAGTTACTAGTTATTTTGTTTCATTCTAAATTACCGAATAAGTAAACTCTCCGATTGTCTTTACCATTCTCCATACAAATAACCAGCAAAATATTAATCAATTCATTTTTGCCCACAACAATCACAAGTGAAATTGATAAGAGAATAATATTTTTGTCCTAAAGTTCTATCAGATTTCACACCTTTTTAAAGTAATGGAGTAATTTTTCTGATTTTTTTTGATTTTTTCTTTCTTTTTCTGATTTTGACTTTTTATTTATATACAATACCTTCCGTCTATGTAGCGAGCTTTGGGTCGGTGGCTCCCAAACCAGTTGGCTTTAGGGCACCAGGTGTTAAAACACCCATACGGACATAATTACCCAGACTTCAGATATATATATTTTTGCAAAATCATTGATCCATGTAGCGAGCTTTGGGTCAGTGACTCCCAAACCAGTTGGTTTTAGGGCACTAGGTGTTAAAACACCCTTACAGACTTAATAACCCGGATCTCAGACGTTTTTTTTTTTTTTTTTTTTTTTACTCCATCACTTTTTGGGATGCTTCCTCCAATTAAACTATAGCACTGAATATTACAATCTTGTCAGTTACAACTCATGTCCGTATGTTACTATGCATGTTGATAATACCTGCCAACTAAGCATATGAAGATCAATTTTAGTCAGTTTTATGGAGAATTTACAAATTATGTAATTCAAAATGAAATAAACAAAAATTAACTTGTTTCGAAATAGGTTTGAAATACGTCTCAGGAGTGGAAATTCCTTACTCAGCTATCTCTTACCAATTTCACCTTTTTAGTCAAAATAAAAACAAAAACGGAAATATTTTTGTAATTTTTGAAAATTTTTCAATTTTTTTGTATTTTTCGAAAAATTTTGGACTAAAAATAAAAACAACCCATAAACTAAAAACAAGATACTAATCAACTAAATCCCTCCCCCAAACCTAAATGAGACATTGTCCCCAATGTCTTAAATAGTAGAAGAATAGTTTAGAAGATAGTACCTGATTAGCTGAAACACAGAAAACTAAAGGTTGAGATCCAGATTCATCTTACGCTTCTTTCCACGATCGTCCTCGGTCCATTTGATCTTTGAAAGAATAGGGTCCATTTATGGTTCAAAAGCTAAGATTTGGTCAAATAAATCCTGAGCAGTTCTGGCAGTGAAGAGGAGTTCATTCATAGGCTTTGTTATGAACCCATTTCTCCGGTTGTCATCAAGGAACACACATAGGAAATCATAAAATCCCTCGACGTTAAACAATCCAAGCTTCTGATGTATGTTCAGATTCGCCCAAGATAGCACTATAAAAATTTCCTCCAATATGCCCAAGCCTCCTGGTAGAGCAATAAAAGCATCTGCACGGTTAATCATTTCCACCAGTCACTCTGAAATTCCTGGCACGATCAGTTCCTCTCCGTTTGATGGTTCTATCAGATTTGCTTCTGCCAAGGGTTTTGGAATGATTCCCAAAACTGGACTGCATCATTCCTATACAGCTTTTGAAACGATCCCCATTAGTCCAAGATTACCTCCGCCATATGTTAAGTGCATATTCCGTTCAGTAATGGCTCGAGCCAATTCTTGTGCTGCCTCAATGTATTGTGGCTTGGTACCAACACTAGTACCGCAAAATACGCAAATGTTTTCAACTCGTCTCCTTGAAGTAGCTTCCATTTTTTTAATGTATCTTTTTCAAATCTGGATGCCTTCATAAGTGCAATGATGAGTTGAATTTATAGTACCTGAAAAGGTGAGAAATAATAGCACTGATATCTTTCAAAGGACGATTGTTAGCTAAACAACAAAAGAAATCGTGAAAAGGTCAAAAAGTCTGGATCTTGTCTATGAAAATAAAGAAAAAACAAAAGAAAAACAAATCAAAGCAATAATTAAGGCAACAGAATTGTGTACGCAATACGCCACTTGTTTAGTATAAATTCATGAGGGTGTGTCTCAAGAATTCATTCCTTACTCGGTCACCACTCATGAATTAGCTCTCATATTGTGATTGTCAAACACCATTCCTCCTTAAATGCTCCGTTTGTGCTTTTCCCTACAAAACAACACACAAAAATTAAAAACTCTACAACATGTATACACAAAAACAAAAATTACAAAAATTTGCATGGGTTGCCTCCCTGCTAGCGCTAAATTTAATGTCTTCAGCCAGACGTGACTGCCCGAACATTATGCTGGATTTGAAAGTGTGACACTTTCTGTTTGTCGCTCAAATGATTCTCCCCAGTAGTGTTTGACACGCATGTTTTTCACTTTGAATGTTTTGTTGGAGTCAGAATCATAAATCTCAACGGCTCTATCTGGTAAAACCTTGGTGATCACAAATGGACCTAACCACCGTGATTTTGGCTTCCATGAAAAGAATTTCACCCTTTATTTGTTTAACAGTACCTTCTGCCCTGGTTCCAATTGTATGCGCACTAACTTCTCATCATGTCTTTTCCTAGCCTTTTCTTTGTACAACTTGGCATTCTCAAAAGGCTGATTGTGAAATTCCTCCAATTCATTGAGCTGGTGGAACTGTTTCTCTTCTGTTGCTTGTGGGGCAAGACTTGGCTTTTTCAATGCACAAGAAGTTTTATCTTCAGTCTCCACAGGCGATTGACATGTTTCGAGTTTGTCAGTAGAACTATGTTTTGCGTCAGAGTTCTGGATGGTACTGTGTATCACATCAAGTCTAAAACATTCCTCATTATTTTCATCATCTGGGAAATTCATGGCGTTGAAAACATTAAATGTTACTTCTTGGTCCTGCACCCTCATGGTTAGTTCTCCTTTCTGTACATCAATAATGGTCCGACCTGCAGCCAAGAATGGTCTCCCAAGAATGATTGGCACATCTGCGTCTTCCTCCATGTCAAGGACAATAAAATCTGCTGGAAAAATGAATTTATCAACTTTGACCAGCACATTTTCAACTACACCTCTTGGAAATACGAGCGTCCGATCAGCAAGTTGCAGTGAGATTGAGGTAGGCATTGCTTCTCCAATTTGCAATTTCCTGTAAATAGAAAAAGACATTAAATTAACATTTGCACCTAAATCACACAAAGCCTTACCGAAGTTATGTTCTCCTATGATGCAAGGAATGGTGAAACTGCCAGGATCTTTCAACTTTGGGGGAAGTTTTCTCTGAATTATGGCATTGTATTCCTCCGTCAATGTTACTGTCTCGTAGTCTCCCAATCTTCGTTTTCGTGAAAGAATGTCTTTCATGAATTTGACATAGCTGGGCATTTCTTCCAAGGCTTCTGCAAATGGGATGTTGATATGCACCTTTTTGAAAATCTCCAAGAATCGAGCAAACTGCTTGTCCAGTTTGTTTTTCTAAAGACGCTGAGGAAAAGGTGGAGGTGGAGTGATCTGTTCTTTTTCCTTTGCTTCTTTTTCCTCCATTTGTTGCTCTGCTTCTTGTGGAATATCTTCTTTGGATGCCTTGATTCCAACATCTTTGTTGATTTCAGTACCGTTTTCAAGGTGATGGCTTGACATTGTTCCTTCCATTGGTTCATTGGATTAGACTCAGTATTGCTGGGAAGATTTCCTGGCGGTCTGTAACTCTGAGCATTGGCCAGTTGTCCAATCTGATTCTCCAGTGCTTTGATAAAAGCTGATTGGCTCTGAATCATAGCATCGTACTTTTTTAACTGAGTCAGCACTTCTGGTATTCCTGGTTCATTTGCATGCTCCTGGCCTTTGTTTTGTTGCTGGATACAAGTGGTGGATAATTCTGTTGCTGGAATCCTGGTGGTGGATTGTTCTTTTGCCCTGAATCGTTGCTCCATGAAAAATTGGGATGATTCCTCCACTCTGGGTTGTAGGTGTTGGAATATGGATTGTTCCCCTGTCTGTTGAAATTGTTGACATAATTCACCATTTCTTCAAGTTGGTTTGGTTCTGGTGCTCCTCCATATGATGAACTTGTGGATGCAATGTTGCTTTGAGTGTTGAGAGTCTCCATAAATTTGCATATCTGATCAAGCTTGGCACTGACTGCTGTATTAGCTCCAACTTCATAAATTCCTGCAATTCTTTGAATCATGCTCCTTTATGTTGGCCACAAGGAATTGTTGTTGGCCATTTCTTCAATTAGGTCTCAGGCTTGATCTTCTCATTTTGCCATCAAAGCTCCTCCAGCCGCAGCATCAACTGTGGTTCTCATCAGTCCAGAAAGTCCATTATATAAAGTTTGGACTTGAAGCCATTTTGGAATCTCATGGTGAGGACATTTCCGGAGCAAATCTTTGTATCTTTCCCAAGCTTCGTACAGGGATTCTGAATCTTGCTGCATGAAGGATGTGATGTCATTCCTCAACTTTGCAGTTCTGGCCGGTGGAAAGTATTTTGTAAGGAATTTGGTGGCTAGAATGTTCCAAGTTGTGATGGATCCAGCTGGTAGTGAATGTAGCCAAGCTTTTGCTCTGTCTTTCAAGGAGTATGGAAAAACCCGCAGTCTCATAGCTTCTTCAGCTCCTCGGTTGTAATTGAAAGTGCCGCAAACTTCCAGGAAGTTGCTGATGTGGGCATTAGGATCTTCAATTGCATTCCCCCCAAACTGAACTGACTGCTGAATCATCTGAATGCAATTTTTGATGTCACCCGCATTTGCTGGTAAGGGAGGAAGTCCAATACAGGAAATGAGGCCATCTACCACCAGAATGGTTCTGTCTCGAATGGGAATTGGTGGTGCAACCTCCAAAGGTTCAGGTTCCATGTTAACGATTGCTTCTTGGCCTTCTCGCATTTCCCTTCTCAACTGTCTGATAGTTCTTTCAATCTCTGGGTCAAGCGGTCAAATTTCAAAGCTTCTGGCTCGTCTCATTAAGTGTCTGAGAACTTGAAACACAAGAAAACAAAAACAATAAGTAAAAAGAAAAATTAGATACAAGTAACGAATCTAACCCGTAAACTAATAGTAAAAGATAACTAAGTCCCCGGCAACGGCGCCAAAAACTTGACCGGTGCCTACACACGCGTATAACGCAAGTGCACGTATCGTTCAAGTAGTATAAAAAGTATCGATCCCATGAGGACTTAAAACCTTTTTGTTATCAATTTATGGGGCCAAATGATTACCAGTATCTAACAGATTGTTTGATTGATTGATTTGAAATGACGATGATTCTAAATTTAAAACAAGTAAATAAAATTGCTTAAAAGTAGATTGAGAAAAATCCAATTTATAAAAACTATCCAGGGTTGTGATTTATTCCAATATTTTTTTAAAAGATGAAGTGGTTATCTTATAGTTGGGTAATATATTGATTTACTAACCTAGAACACTAAATCATGTAAAAGCCTCTTCCGATGGTCAATTACAAATACCTAGTATAATCCAATTGAACCATATGTCTATGTCAACCAAATTACCTAGATTTATTAAGGTTAAGTTCCAATTATAGCTACCCTCGCCCGACAGGTATATTCCTATCCTGTAAGGAAATCTATTAAGGGTTATCTATTCTCAAGGAAGATCGTGGGCTATTGAGTCTAAGGTCTTAAACTTAAAATCCCTATGTCTAGTTCATTTTAAGTTTACTAATCAATTTATTAATGGCCAATTAATTAAAAAGCATTAAGATTAAGACTCAATAAATAAATCTTTTTATATTACCCAAACTATAATCTAACCCATTATAAACATGTGATATTGAAATTCATCACAACCCTAGATACTAACTTAGTTACGACTCATAGCTAGGGCTAATGAGATAAAAGACATAAAGTAAAAATACTGAAAAGTAAATGCGATAAAATAAATTGCAATAAAATAAAATGCTAAGGTAAAAGAAATTAACTTCTTATATACTATTTAAATATCTCCCTTAATATAATATATTAACTCGTGATTATAATACCAACCAGCCATATAAGCGGTAACCTGATTAAGTCAATTTAAGTCCAACCAGCCATAAACGCGGAATCCATAATAACCAGCCATAAAGGCGGAACCAAATTAAAATTACCAACCGACCAATCTGGCTGTATCCTTGCTTAGTCAGGTTTAACCAGATTAAATTAATTAGCCAACTGACCAATATAGCGGTATCCCCTTTTAAGTCAAATTTTAAATGGTGAATATATTATATTTAAGGGAGATTAATCTAAATAGCAATAGTAAAAGAATTACCTTTCACCCTAGCAGGGGAAGTTACCTCCTCATGGTAGAATAGTAAAACTATAAAAAGTAAAAAGTAAAAATAAATTACTATTACTATTCAAATAGTAAAACTACTATTATTACAGAACGTAATTACTATTACTATTAAAAAACTGTAATTAAAAAGAAACTAGATAGAAAACTCCCTATTTACATCAGAGAATTCAGAGAGGAAGGTACATCTAAAACTGAAATTCTAAGCTGAATTTATAGGCGCGGATAAGTGGCCAGCGTCGCGACGCTGGAACAGTGACACGTGTCACGCGCTGATTCGCAAGCTCAGATTCTTATCCGATGATGTGGCACTATTCATGACATCATTGCTGACGTCACGCTGACGTGTGGAGGGCGAGTGTCGGCAACGTCTGATCGGGACACATGACACCGACGCATTTTAGCATCTCCGTTGTGATGGCGACATGTGGCACGGCGCAAGATAGCATGATCGGTGCACGTTAGCAAGTCAAACCAATCAGATTCTAACACGTGGTGGACGGCACACGTTAGCAGATTCGGTGCGCGTCGCGACGCCGAAATGACGAAAATGCCATTTTTGTCCAATTTTGTCCATTTTCACTATTTTGGCCCAAAATCACCTCCAGAATGTCCTGAAACTTTATTTATCTACAAAATAACACAAAACATATCAAAATATTCACAAAACTCAAGAATCTATTCAAAATATTAGGTTAAATGAGTGGGAAATAGTGATGGATTTACCACTCATCAATGAGCGACACCTTACTCTTTAGTCTATGGAATGGAAGCAGTGCTGCCAGTGGAAGTCGAGATACAGTCTATGAGGGTATTAGCCGAGGCAGAGTTTCTAGAACAAGAATGGACCGCGCAGAGGTTTGAACAGTTAGCACTGCTGGATGAGAAAAGGATGAAGTCCTTACATCACATGCATATATACCAGAAAAGTTGGCTCGACCATTCAACAAAAAGGTGCGTCCTGCTAAGATCAGAAAAGGTGATTTGGTACTTAAGCAGTCGAAGCCGTCAATAACTGACCCAAGAGGAAAGTTCAGACCGAACTGGGAAGGACCCTACATAGTCCAGAAGGTAATGGGAAATGGAGCAGTATGGCTGTCAGACTTATAAGGGAATGAGTTCACCGAGCAGATCAACGTTGACATATTGAAGCTGTACTTTGCCTGAAGGAGAGAAGACCGAGCAGTCACCTAGAGAATTGACAGAAGACCTAACCCGACGGGATAGGAAACTCATGCATGCATACACGTAACGCATTTTGCATTCTTTTGTGTTTGTTTTGTGTTGTATTCGCAGGTTTTGAAGAAGAAAAAGAGAGAACGACAAAGACAAGCCAATCAGAAATAGCAAAAGCACAGTATCGGATTCAGGTAGTAATCTGAGGGTTGAAGCCCACATTGGTGTTAGTTTCGAGAAGGAATCCCTGGGTCGAGGTCCATATCAGCATGAGTTTCGGGAATAGCGAAGCCTATATTATCAGTAGTTGGAAGGAAGAATTCCATAAAAAAAAAAAAGAGAAAGAAGAAGAAAAGAAAAAAGATAGAAAATGAAAAAAAAAATAGAGAGAGAAAAATATGTGATAGTTAAACATATGTCCAGTGATGACACTGTTTGCTGTAGGGAGAAGCTCAGAAACGACAAGTGCAAGACATGCTCTCGTCCGATACCCTGAATAGATCGATCTTGGCTAGACTTACGAACACTTGATCACGGGATCTCAGCAGCAGAAGCCTGAGTGGTTAGCAAGGTGACTAGTTGAAGAGATGGTGTATCGGTGAATGACCGTTTGTCTGGGCGTCCACCCTAGTTTGTTGATGCTACAATACTTGATATGGTTGGAAACAAAGAAAAAGTCTTTGAAATTTGCAAAGAAAAAGAAAAGAAAAAAATTGACCACCAATAACCGATAAGCGTGAAGCTACCCATGGGCGAGTATTAGGACCACCATGAGGAGAAATACTACCTTAAAGGGTAGGTGTGTCAAAGAAATAAAAAAGAAAAGAAGAAAAAGAAAAAGAAAAAGAAAAAAAAAAGAGAAAGTTCAAAATGAAAAGAAAGAAAAAGAAAGAGACAAAAGAAAATAGAAGACCATATCATGTTGAGTACGCAGAAGAAATCACAGAGAGTGATCAAGACATCTAGATTGGTTAGACCCGCTGGTCCGATTCTCCGAAGTGAAATCATCAAGTTAGTCTACTTAAGGAATAAGCTGCGAAAGAGCCTAAGCACACACACACTGAGAGTCTAGTTTAGATCACCTATTCAGATGATCGGAGTTGAGTATATCGAGTACTTTGAAGGTTCTCAGGTTTCGACGCGAAGCATTCGTTGAGGATGAAAATATGTCTAACTATCAGGATTATCTCATGAGAGACAGTGCAAAATGTTGAGAGGAATCATCATCATCAGAATTAGTCTGGCCGGGTATGGCACTTTGGGGGCGAGGCCCACATCATTATCAATATCAGTTCTGCCAGGTACGACACTCCGGGTATGGAGATATCAGATCAGTTTTGCCAGGTACGGCACTCCGGGTATGGAGATATCAGATCAGTTTTGCTAGGTACGGCACTCCGGGTATGGAGATATCAGATCAGTTTTTACAGGTACGTCACTCTGGGTATGGAGACATCAGATCAGTTTTGCCAGGTACGGCACTCCGGGTATGGAGACATTTCAGCGACACCTTGGGTATGAGGTTTAGCATGCTAGGTACGGAACTCCTGGTATGGAGACATCAGATCAGTTCTTCCAGGTACGACACTCTGGGTAGAGAGATATCAGATCAGTTCTGCCAGGTACGGCACTCCGAGTAGGGAGATATCAGATCAGTTTTGCCAGGTATGGCACTCCGGCTATGGATTTTAACATAATAATCATGCGAACAATGCTCAATAAATAATAAAAATAAAACTGAAAATGAGTGTAAAAAATACCCTCAGATCTAACCTTTTTTGCCGACTTTCGGACTTGCGTTTCACGGAGATCGGAAGGATTAAAGCTCCTCACTTTTCTGGTTCACGGGTTTAGCATCTTAACTCACTGTTTTGCTATTTTACTTGCTGTTTGACCTCCGTTTTGCTGCTGTTTTCTTTGTATTTTCTGCTTACTGTTTCAGGTCTTTAAGCTACTGTTTTGCGTTTTCTTAAAGGTTTAATGGTGATGTATTTTCGGTTATTGGGAGGGTTTTAGGTGCAGATTTGTTTGTGTTTTTAAGGGTTAAAAGTGTAATTTTTTTACTACTGGTTTGGAGTGTTTTAGGGGCTGTTTGGAGGGCTAAAGTTCGGTGATCACACTACAGTTCAAGGGGGCAGTTTTTCGGTAATATAGGTACAGAAAACAGTGCAGTTTTTTCGGTAATGTGGGGAGGTATATGGGGCTACTGTTTCAGTGATATATTGAGGCTTATGGGCTGCTGTTTTCGGTCCTAAAGGGGGTTATGGAGCTGCTATTTTCGGTCTTAGAATGGTGCTTTAGGGGCTGAGGTTTTCGGTAACGTGAGGGTGGAGATGAAGAGAATTATTTTTTGTTTTGTTTGCTTTAATTTGCATGAACTTGTGAGATTTTTTGTTGTGATTTGTGTGATGGAGAGAGATTGGAGAGGATTTCTTGTGCTTGTGGGCGTGTAAGTTGTGAATTGTGAATGGGTGAATGACTTGGTTAGGGGTTGTTTATATAGACAAGGGCTAGGGCTTCTCCTTGTCTCACAAGGAAGGGATATTGGGTATTAAAGAGAGATATGATTTGGTGTTAGGCAATGAAAGCAAGGGATTTGATGGGGACAAATTTTGGTGAATTAGGAAGGTTGAATATTTGATTTGCTTGGTTTAGGAATACAATATTTTAATTGGTCAAGATTGATTTTAATTAGGCATAACATTTCTTTAATTTAGTATATAATATTTTGGATTAGGAAGTTACAATATTTTAATTTGGTATAATTATATTTTATGTTTTATTTAATTTGGTAGATGGTTTAATTATTTATTTAATTAATTACATTATCTCATTAATATTTAATTTAATATTTGATTAATTTGGGTGTGTTTTAAGGTGATATGGGCGTGTGGGCCTAGTGGTGGTGTGGGCTTGGTTTGGCTTGGTGTGTGGTGGCTTGGTGAGTGGGCTTGATGTGTATGGGCCAAATGTGGGGTTTTTTAGGCGACTCCCTTTCGACGACCGTTTCCCGCAACTTCCATGACTAAAAAAAGTAGTGCCTCCAACTGAGACTCATCATCGGGTATCGCATGCAAAAATGCAATGCATACAACCGTCTTTATGGCTGGTTGGACTTAATTTTAGTTTTTAGCTTAGTTTATTTTTATGTTATTTTATTTTGTGTTTTTCTCGAGGACTAGCAAAATGTTAGGTTTGTGGGTGTGATGAATGGTAATTATATCACTATTTCTCACTCATTTAACCTAATATTTTGTATAGTTTCTCAAGTTTTATGAACGTTTTGATGTGTTTTTTTTTTATTTTACAGATAAAAATAATATTAAGACTTAATGGAATCAACTCGGGGCTAAACGATGAAATCCGGAGGAAAAATGGTCAAAAACGAAAAATTTATTGTACGCTTCACGAATTGCAGTCCTAAATTCCAATTTTGCGCAAGTTTCGTATTTTGTCCATAACGTTTTCATCCGATATCTGATTGAGCTGATTCAAGTTGCAGATTGAATAATATTCGAAGATCTACAACTTTGAAAGTTAAAATAATTTCGAATTCAGAAGTTTCTATGGCCGAAATTTATGAGCAATCCAGTATATTTTGTGTAACTACTTGTAGGACACAGGAGCTGGGCGACGCATGCTGTTCTAGACTCAGGGTCTAGTTGAGAGTACGGAGTAGCCCGCGGGGGACTAAACCGGAGAATAATGGAGTCGCCACCCGGTGTGAACCGGGAAAATGATTTAAGGCCGCACTCACCCCTCGCAAGGGAAGACCTCAAACCGTTGGGTTCGGAATGGTCCCTTACTTATGTCAATTGTAATGAATAGATTTGTGTAATATTAACCTAGTTTACTCAACATTCATATTGGTCAAGAGTGATCTAAGTTCATATCAAGCCTAAATCTAAGCATGCTTGAATACAAATTTATATAACAGCAAACATTCGACATCACACACCAAACATGATACATGAATAGTAATCTAAACATATCATAACTTAAATCCCTAATGCAAAAGGTAATTAACTAAGTCATGATCGAACTAAAACAACATTACAACAACATAATCATGCTTGAAATAAGTAACATTCTAATGTCTAATCATGCTCAAATACAAATTTGAGTGAAATAAAACATGTGAATTTTTAAGTGGTACGGGGCGTTGTATCCCGAGTGCAAACCATACTACCGTCCATTCGGATTCGGCTATGGAATTTATGTCCGAGTTTCCATCCAATATACCACAAAAATAATACACATTCCATTCACTCAAAACCACATCACATACTAATTAATGACATTCATGCGACGAAAAATAAATTACATGCAATTCTACGTTATTAATTTACATGACCTAAATTAATTAACATGTTAAATTAATTATTTATGCCTAAGCATTATTAAAACCATTTCCTAAGTCATTTTCATGCAATAAATTTAATACAACATACCAAACTAATTGAACACATTAAACACATAAAATACATTTTTAAGCCATTATTTCATTGAGCCAATTCCAACAACATGCCAAATTAACTACTCATGCTAAAATGGCTAAATACATTTTTAAATCATTATTTTATGTGAGAAAATTCTGTAATATAAACCCTCAGGTCTAGCCTTTTTTGTCGTTGCTCGGACGCGATACACGGCCGTCGGAAAGGCTAAATCACCACGTCACGCCGGTTCGCTGTTTTGGTGTTTTGCTCACTGTTTCGCCACTTTGCTCGTTGTTTTGAGTTCGCTTCGCTGTGTTTCAGGTCTTCGTACTTTGCTCACTGGTTGGTGACGTATTTAAGGTTATTTTGTGGATTTGGAGGGGTATTGGATGGGCCGTTTGCTTGGTTTCCTCAAAGGATTTCGAGTTCAGTGTTTTGCTCACTGTTTTGGTGAATTTGGTCACTGTTTTGAGTGTAATGAGCTGCTGTTTGGGCGTGAATGATGAGGGTTGGATGAGGCAACTTGTGTACTGGTTTGAGGAGGAAAAGGAGTGGTTTGGACGCAAGTTTCAGAGTTAAACTGAGGCAGTCTTGTGTGAGGAATAAGGGCAGTTTGGGCGTGTATTTGGAGGCTAAACTGGATGCTTTGGGCGTGAGCTTTGGAGGCAGTGAGGGGCGTGAAGGGAGGCCTTATGCGTGAAGAGCTGAATGAGGCAGTGAGGGGTGTGACTAAGGGGCTGTTATTGCGTGAGCAGAGGCTGGTTTGCAGGGGGCTGCTAGGCGTGCTTGGAGGAGGCTAGAGATGAATGCAAATAGCGTGAAAGAGGGCTGCTGTAAGGTGGTTAATGGGCGTGAACTGCTTGGGTGTGAAGAAGGCAATATGGGCGTGAATTTGAGAGGTAGAATGAAGGGCAATTTGGCGTGTAGTTCAGTGGCTTTGTGGCATGTTTGGAGACTAAGTGTATGCTCAATATGGTTGCTGATGTATGCTTGGTGTCTCTTGATATGTGCTAGATCTCCCCTCTCCCCCCTCCAAGCAGAAAAATGAGAGTTTATATAGGCAATTTGGAGTGCATTTAATAGGTAGGCCAAGGGCAATTAATTTGATACCAAACTTGGTTGAAATGTAATGCATAATTGGATGGCTTTGTTGACATATACAAATGATAATTTGAAAATGAATCAAAGGTGGTGGGATGGTGATGGGCGTGGGGTGTAGGGAGTTAATGGTGTGGGGGGAGTGCTTGACTTGGTGAGGGAGGCCATTAAATGGTGTAGGGTTGGTTTAATAAATGGTTTGAAAAATTAATATTAAGGTAAAAAGGTAAGGTCAAAGGTTAAAGTGAATAGGTAGAAGGGTAAGTCATGATGGAATAGTGTAAGGAAGTAAAATGGTGTCAAGGTCGTGGGCCTCCTAGGTGGTGGGCTTGGTGTTTGGTTGGTTTTTGGTTTAATGGGCTTTGGATGTGGATTTGGGTATCTAGGTGGGCATGGAAGGGTTTGCGGTGATTTTCGGGTGTAGACACGCTTTGAAACGAACTTTCAACAAGCGAACTCCGAGCGAACTTAGCAAATTAATTCCAAAAATATGTCAACTCTTGACTTAGCCTTTCCGACGACCGCTTTCTGCGACCTCCATGACTAAAAGGCGGTGCCTCCTTTTCAAGACTCCTCATCGGGTTCGGTATGCAAAAATGCAATGCCTACAGTCGCCCCCACTTTGATGGGATTTGTTCAGTGTGTGACAGTGACAATCCTATCAAAGTTCGTGCAATGTATTTTTACTTACCTGGCTCGCCAGCTGCCACCTGGTCTGCCTGTTGCTGAGTTGATGTGGGCCTTGGCCCTGGGATTCATTCCCGGGTTGATCATGGCATGATGGTGAGGTGCTGTCGACCTCTGGTCTTTGTTCCCGAATTGTGTTAAGGTTGTGGGCTTTGTTCCCAAACTGTTGGGATGAGGCTTTATTCCCCTAGGCTTTGGACTGTGGGCTTTGTTCACAAACTGCACTGAGATGAGGCTTTATTCCCCTGGGCTTTGTTCCCGAGCTGTGTTGATTTGAGACTTTATTCCCCTTGACTTTGTTCCCGAATTGCATTGAGATGAGGCTTTATTCCCCCGAGCTTTGTTCCCGAGTTGTTTCGAAGGTGGGCTTTATTCCCGAACTGTGCTGAGAGAGAGCTTTATTCTCCTGGGCTTTCTTCCCGAATTGTGTCAAGATAGGGCTTTATTCCCTCAGGCTTTCTTCCCGAACTTTTGAGATGAGGCTTTATTCCCCCGAGCCTTGTCCCCGAATTTTTTTTGAGATGAGGCTTTATTCCTCCGAGCTTTGTTCCTGAATTGTTGACATGAGGCTTTATTCCTCCAGAGCTTTATTCCCGAACTGTTGAGATGAGGCTTTATTCCCCCGAGCTTTGTTCTCGGACTTATTGAGATGAGGCTTTATTCCTCCCGAGCTTTATTCCCGAACTGTGATGAGATGGAGCTTTATTCTCCTAGGCTTTCTTCCGGAATTGTGTCAAAATAGGGCTTTATTCCCTCAGGCTTTCTTCCCGAACTTTTGAGAAAAGGCTTTATTCCCCTAGGCGTTTTTCCTGAATTGTGTTGAACATGGGCTTTATTCCCGAACTTAAATTGAAGTGCTTAATGTGGGCTTTATTCCCTGATCTGGACTGATGTGGGCCTCGCCCCCAGAATGCTATACTTGATAGAAACTGATACTGAACAAATGTGGGCCTCGCCCCCATACTGATACTGAAGTGGGCTTTGCCCTCAACCTGATACTAACGTGGGCTTCGCCCTCAAACGGATTGCCATTCCATGTTTGTTCATTCTCGAACTTTGTTCCATTCTCGGATTGTCATTCTCAGATTGCCATTCTTAGTTCATTCTTGAACTTTGTTCTATTCTCGGGCTTGTAATTCTCGACTTGTGCATTCTCAAACTGTGCTCCATTCTCGGATTTTGCTCTATTCCCAAACTGTTCATTCTTGAACCCTATTCCATTCTTGGATTACCATTCTCTGCTTGTTCATTCTCGAACTTTGCTCCATTCTCGGATTGTCATTCTCAGATTTCCATTCTCGTTCATTCTTGAACTGTGCTCCATTCTCGGATTACCATTCTCGGCTTTTTCATTCTTGAACTCTGATCCATTCTCGGATTACCATTCTTGGCTTGTTCATTCTCGAACTCTGATCCATTCTCAGATTACCATTCTCGGCTTGTTCATTCTCGAACTCGGATCCATTCTCGGATTACCATTCTCGGCTTGTTCATTCTCGAACTCTACTCCATTCTTGGATTACCATTCTCGGCTTGTTTATTCTTGAACTCTGATCCATTCTCGGATTACCATTCTCGGCTTGTTCAGTCTCGAACTCTGATCCATTCTCGGATTACCATTCTTGGTTTGTTCATTCTCGAACTCTGATTGCCATTCTCGGCTGAACTGATGCTGATGTCGGTGTGGGCCTCGCCCCCAGGGTGCTATACCCGGCAAGACTAATAATAATGATGTGGACCTCGCCCCCAGATTGCCATACCTGGCAAAACTGATGATGATTTCTCTCAACATTTGCATTGTCTCTCATGAGATAATCCTGATAGCTAGACATATGTTCGTCCTCAATGAATGCTTTGTGTCAAAACCAGAGAACCTTCAAAGTACTTGACATACTCAAATCCAATCGTTTGAATGGGTGATCTGAACTAGACTCCTAGTGTGTGTGTGCCAAGGCTCTTTCACAGCTTTTTCCTTTTAAGTCAGCCAACTCGATGATTTCGCTTCGGAGAATCGGACCAGTGGGTCTATCCAACCTGGATGTCTAAATCACATTCTGTGATTACTTCGGCATACTCAACATGATATGATCTCTTGAATTTTGCTTTTGTCTTCTTTTTTTTTCTTTTCTTTTCTTTCCTTTTTCGTTTTCATTCTTTGACACACCTAACCCTTTAAGGTAGCATTTCTCCTCCTCATGGTGGTCCTAATACTCGCCCATGGGTAGCTTCACGCTTATCGGTTATAGGCGGTCTATGATTTTTTTTTTTTTTTCATATAGACTTTTTCTTTTTTCTTTTTGACCATATCATATATCGTAGCGTTCGTAAACCAGAGTGGACATCCAAGCAAATGGTCATTCACCAATCCATCATCTCTTCAACTAGTCATCTTCTCATCACCACTCAGGATTCCACCGTTGAGATACCTTTATCAAGTGCTTCATGAGTCTAGCTGAGGTCAGTCCATTCAGAATACCGGATAAGAGCGTGTCTCGTACTTCTCGTTTCTAAGGCTTCTCCATACAGCATACAATATCATCACCAGACATATATTTAACTATCAAGATTTCTCCTTTTTTTTCTTTTCACACTCAAGAATTCTTCATTTCTGATGCTGAAAATGTGGGCTTCGCCCCCAGGATCCATTCCTGAAACTTGAACTTAAATGGTCCTCACCCTCAGATTCTTTCTCAATTCTGATACCAATGCGGGCCTCGACCCGAGGATTATTACCCGAATCCAATACAGTGCTTTCAAGATTTCTGACTGGCTTACCCTCGTCTTTCTTCTTCCTTCTTAAAACCTGTGAATCTGAAACAAAAAGAAGAAACAAACATAAACAAGGAATGCAAAATGGTTACGTGTATGCATGCATGCATGAGTTTTCCTATCCCGTCAGTTTCGGTCTTCTGCAGATTCTCTCGGTGACTGCTCAGTTTTCTCTTTTTCTTAACCCAACGGGTATCTATGATGGCTTTTTAAAACACAAAGGGTTAACATGATGCATGTATGCATGATATGTAATAGACATGTGCATATATATAACAAAATGACTTATTATCAATTCAAAGTATTCAATCATTCTATTGCGCCGGTGCAAACTTGTCCCAGTTGAAAAGGCCCAACAGGTTTACACTTTGCGATAGCAATGGCTAAACAACTTCAAATAATAAGAGGCCCAAACACAAAATGGCTCATTGACATTTTAGAAACTTTTGGCCTAATTGTCAAAGGACATGAACTTGTCCCTGTTAAATGGCCCAACAAGTTCACATTTGTTGACAATCAGTCCAACTGAATCCAAATGATAATGTTCCAAAACACAAGCAATACTAAATATTTTCTAAAGGTCATAAAACTAAGGTTCATGTGTAAGTTCTAGGAATGTAAACAAAGGCCCTTATTGACAAAGGATTACCCACAACTAGGACTCCCCATTCAAGGGTTCAAACGACCAAGTGAGTGCACCTTATATGTCAACAAGTTAAGGTATGTGACTAACTGTCAAATGGACTTCCCGTTGTAGATTCCCCAGAGGGAGGGCGGAGCGAGGCTCACTGTGGATACCAAGCCCCTTAGGCTCTTATCGCTTGGTGACAGGAATAAACAACCAGTCCTCCAAATTAGTCTATCACATGAGATGATTATCTAGATGGCTTCGCAGCTTTTCCTTATAAAAAGGTAGTGAGTGAAGGAAGACACCAACCATCCCCTAGGAAAATGATTATCTAGTGCCTGCTTCACAGCTTTTCCTTGTAAAAAGGTAGTGAGTGAAGGAAGACACCAAACATCACCTAGCCTAACAATGCCTTTGATTAAATTCCTTAAACTTACAGTAAACATGGTTAATTAAAACACAAATCCAACCATTACAAGACATGTTTCGAGGCCGATTCTCTATCCCCAGTGGAGTCGCCAGACTGTAGGACACAGAGGACTGGGCGACGCATGCTGTTCTAGACTCAGGGTCTAGTTGAGAGTACGGAGTAGCCCGTGGGGGACTAAACCGGAGAATAATGGAGTCGCCACCCCCGGTGTGAACCGGGAAAATGATTTAAGGCCGCACTCACCCCTCGCAGGGAAGACCTCAAACCGTTGGGTGGAATGGTCCCTTACTTATGTCAATTGTAATGAATAGATTTGTGTAATATTAACCTAGTTTACTCAACATTCATATTGGTCAAGAGTGATCTAAATTCATATAAAGCCTAAATCTAAGCATGCTTGAATACAAATTTATATAACAGCAAACATTCGACATCACACACCAAACATGATACATGAATAGTAATCTAAACATATCATAACTTAAATCCCTAATGCAAAAGGTAATTAACTAAGTCATGATCGAACTAAAACAACATTACAACAACATAATCATGTTTGAAATAAAGTAACATTCTAATGGTCTAATCATGCTCAAATACAAATTTGAGTGAAATAAAACATGTGAATTTTTAAGTGGTACGGGCGTTGTATCCCGAGTGCAAACCATACTACCGTCCATTCGATTCGGCTATGGAATTTATGTCCGAGTTTCCATCCAATATCCACAAAAAAATACACATTCCATTCACTCAAAACCACATCACATACTAATTAATGACATTCATGCGACAGAAAATAAATTACATGCAATTCTACGTTATTAATTTACATGACCTAAATTAATTAACATGTTAAATTAATTATTTATGCTAAGCATTATTAAACACATTTCCTAAGTCATTATTTCATGCAAATAAATTTAATACAACATACCAAACTAATTGAACACATTAAACACATAAATACATTTTTAAGTAAGCATTATTCATGTGAGCCAATTCCAACAACATGCCAAATTAACTACTCATGCTAAAAATGCCATAAATACATTTTTAAATCATTATTTGATGTGAGAAAATTCTGTAATATAAACCCTCAGGTCTAACCTTTTTGTGTCGTTGCTCGGAGACACGATACACGGCCGTCGAAAGGCTAAATCCCACGATCACGCCGGTTCGCTGTTTTGGTGCTTTGCTCACTGTTTCGCCACTTTGCTCGCTGTTTTTGAGTTCGCTTCGCTGTGTTTCAGGTCTTCGTACTTTGCTCACTGGTTGGTGACGTATTTAAGGTTATTTTGGTGGATTTGGAGGGGTATTGGATGGCCGTTTGCTTGGTTCCAAAGGATTTCGAGTTCAGTGTTTTGCTCACTGTTTTGGTGAATTTGGTCACTGTTTTGAGTGTAATGAGCTGCTGTTTGGGCGTGATGATGAGGGTTGGATGGCAACTTGTGTACTGGTTTGAGGAGGGAAATGGAGTGGTTTGGACGCAAGTTTCAGAGGTTAAACTGAGGCAGTCTTGTGTGAGGAATAAGGGCAGTTTGGGCGTGTATTTGGAGGCTAAACTGGATGCTTTGGGCGTGAGCTTGGGAGGCAGTGAGGGGCGTGAAGGGAGGCCTTATGCGTGAAGAGCTGAATGAGGCAGTGAGGGGGTGACTAAGGGGCTGTTATTGCGTGAGCAGAGGCTGGTTTGCAGGGGCTGCTAGGCGTGCTTGGAGGAGGCTAGAGATGAATGCAAATAGCGTGAAAGAGGGCTGCTGTAAGGTGGTTAATGGGCGTGAACTGCTTGGGTGTGAAGAAGGCAATATGGGCGTGAATTTGAGAGGTAGAATGAAGGGCAATTTGGCGTGTAGTTCAGTGGCTTTGTGGCATGTTTGGAGACTAAGTGTATGCTCAATATGTGCTTGATGTATGCTTGGTGTCTCTTGATATGTGCTAGATCTCCCCTCTCCCCTCCAAGGCAGAAAAATGAGAGTTTATATAGGCAATTTGGAGTGCATTTAATAGGTAGGCCAAGGGCAATTAATTTGATACCAAACTTGGTTGAAATGTAATGCATAATTGGATGGCTTTGTTGACATATACAATGATAATTTGAAAATGAATCAAAGGTGGTGGATGGTGATGGGCGTGGGGTGTAGGGAGTTAATGGTGTGGGGGGAGTGCTTGACTTGGTGAGGGAGGCCATTAATGGTGTACAGGTTGGTTTAATAATGGTTTGAAAAATTAATATTAAGGTAAAAAGGTAAGGTCAAGGTTAAAGTGAATAGGTAGAAGGGTAAGTCATGATGGAATAGTGTAAGGAAGGTAAAATGGTGTCAAGGTCGTGGGCCTCCTAGGTGGTGGGCTTGGTGTTTGGTTGGTTTTGGTTTAATGGGTTTTGGATGTGGATTTGGGTATCTAGGTGGGCATGGAAGGGTTTGCGGTGATTTTCGGTTGTAGACACGCTTTGAAACGAACTTTCAACAAGCGAACTCCGAGCGAACTTAGCAAATTAATTCCAAAAATATGTCAACTCTTGACTTAGCCTTTCCGACGACCGCTTTCTGCGCCCTCCATGACTAAAGGCGGTGCCTCCTTTCAAGACTCCTCATCGGGTTCGGTATGCAAAAATGCAATGCCTACACTACTATAGTCATTTTGAAAATATAAAATAAAATTAATAAAATAAAAAAATATAAAATAAAATTAATAAAATAAAAAAATAAAAATTGTCAAACTTCCACCAAACATGCTTGCATGTTTGGTGCCATGTTTGGTGGAGAAATCGATGGAGCAATCGTGGAGAAATTGGTGGAAGCCTTTAGATTTTCCTATAAATATCAGCCATTTCATTTGTAATTCTCATGCTTTCCTAAGGTTTTTGTAAGGAATTTAAGGATTGCATCTTGTTTGTATTTATTTTCATTATTTAATTTATGCATTTTTATTTTCAGTAATAGTAGTAGTTCTTCTTCTTCTTCTCTTTTCATTTATGTTTAGTAGTTAGATTTCCGCTGAGGGAATGGTGAATCTTTTATTATTTTAATTTATATTAATCTCCCTTAATTATAATATGGAAATTTTAATTCAAACTAAAAGGGTTACAGCTTTAATGGCTGGTTTTATTTATTTGACATAAAGTAATATCGCCTATATGGCTGGTCTTTAGGTGACAGATAATTACCGCCTATATGGCTAGTTTATGGACAAATAATAATACCGCCTTTTATGGCTGGTTGGACTTAATTAAAATCTGACTTAATGAGGAATACCACCTATATGATCGGTCGGTAATATCACGAATAAATTATGTATTATAATAAGGGTGATTTCTAAATTAGAAATAGTAAAAGTGGATCCCCAACCCCCAGCATTTTATTTTTATTCTAGGGAAGTGTGTGAAACACAATATCCACACTTAATAATTGATTTTCTTTTTATGGTTAATTCTTCAGTTTGTTTATTGGGTCTTAAGCTTAATGCTTCTTGTTAATTTGCCATTAATAAGATTGATGGGGTAAATTTAAAATGAACTAGACATATGGATTTTATGTTTTAACCTTAGATTCAATAGCTCACGATCTTCCTTGAGGATAGATAACCCTTTAATAGATTTCCTTATAGGATAGGAATATACCTGTCGAGCGTGGGTAGCCTTAATTGGAACTTTGTCTTAATGAATCCAGGTAATGTGGTTGACATAGGAATATGGTTCAATTGGGTTATACTGGGTGTTTGCTTCTGACCATCAGAAGAGGCTTTTGCATATCATCGTGTTCCAGGTTAGCAAATTAATTTATTACACATAAATAAGAGAGTCAATTCATATTTTTAATAATATTGTGTGGAGTCACGACCTAGAACTTGAGTCTTTTATTTATTTTCCATAATATTTTCTTTTGAGTCTATTTTATTTTTAATCAGCAAATCCACATTCAACCAACCAAAAGCAATCAATTCCATTCTCCCTATAATTAGATACCTGTAAATAAATAGATTCAAGAATTAATAACAACATTAGGAATTAAGTCCTCGTGGGATCGATATTTTTATAGTACTTGAACGATACGTGCGCTTGCGTTATACGCGTGTGAATGCACCGGTCAAGTTCTTGTTTTTAGCTTAATTATTTTTATGTTATTTTATTTTGTGTTGTGCTCGAGGACTAGCAAAATGTTAGGTTTGGGGGTGTGATGAGTGGTAATTATATCACTATTTCCCACTCATTTAACCAAATATTTTGTATAGTTTCTCGAGTTTTATGAACATTTTGATGTGTTTTTATTTATTTTGCTGATAAAAATAATATTGAGACTTAATGGAATCAACTCGGGGCTAAAACGATGAAATCCGGAGGAAAAATGGTCAAAAACGAAAATTTATTGTACGTGTCACGAAGTGCAGTCCTAAATTCCAGTTTTGTGCAAGTTTCGTATTTTGGCCATAACATTTTCATCAGATATCCGATTGAGCTGATTCAAGTTGCAGATTGAAGATGATTCGAAGATTTACAACTTTGGAAGTCAAAATAATTTTGAATTCAGAAGTTTCTATGGCCTATATTGATGAACAATCCAGTATATTTTGTGTAACTACTATAATCATTTTCAAAATATAAAATAAAATTAATAAAATAAAAAATAAAAATTGTCAAACTTCCACCAAACATGCTTGCATGTTTGGTGCCATGTTTGGTGCCATGTTTGATGTCATGTTTGGTGCCAAGTTTGGTGCCATGTTTGATGTCATGTTTGGTGTCATGTTTGTTGGAGCAATCGGTGGAGCAATCGGTGGAGAAATTGGTGGAAGCCTTTAGATTTTCCTATAAATACCAAGCCATTTCATTTGTAATTCTCATGCTTTCCTAAGGTTTTTGTAAGGAATTTAAGGATTGCATCTTGTTTGTATTTATTTTCAGTATTTAATTTATGCATTTTTATTTTCAGTAATAGTAGTAGTTCTATTCTTCTTCTCTTTTCTTTTATGTTTAATAGTTGGATTTTCGTTGGGGGAAGGGTGAAGCTTTTATTGCATCATATGTGTTTATTTTTAGTAGTTTAATTTATGTATTTTTATTTTCAGTAATACTAGTAGTTCTTCTTCTTCTTTTTTCTTTATGTTTAGTAGTTAGATTTTTCGCTGGGGAAGGGTGAAGCTTTTATTATTTTAGTTTTGATTAATCTTCCTTAATTATAATATAGAAATCATATTTCAAATTAAAAGGATTACTGCCTTAATGGCTGGTATTATTTATTTGACATAAAGTAACGCCGCATATATAGCCGGTTTTTAGGTGACAGATAATTACTGCCTATATGGCTGGTCGGACTTAATTAAAATCTGACTTAATGAGGATACCGCCTATATGGCTTGTTGGTAATATCACTGATAAATCTCTATTACTATAATATAGAATTTAACGGTGATAGCCAACCAGCCATGTAGGTGGTATTCCTCATTCAGTCAGATTTAAATTAAGTCCAACCAGCCATAAAGGCGGTAATAGTATTTGAACATAAACCAGCCATATAGGCGGTAATTATATGTCACCTAAAGACCAGCCATATAGACGGTATCTAATTATGCCAAATAAATAAAACCAGCCATTAAGGCTATAATTCCTTTTAGTGAATAATAAATTTTATATTATGATTCAGGGAGATTAATCTAAATTAAAATTATAAAAGCTTCACCCTTCTCCAGCGGAAATTTAACTACTAAACATAAAAAGAAAGGAGAAGAAGAAGAGAACTACTGCTATTACTGAAAATAAAAATGCATAAATTAAATACATAAAATAAATATAAACAAGATGCAATCCTTAAATTCCTTACAAAAACCTAAGGAAAGCATGAGAATTACAAATGAAATGGCTTGATATTTATAGAAAAACCTAAAGGCTTCCACCAATTTCTCCACTAATTGCTCCACTAAACACTCCACCAAACATTCCCCAAACACTCCACCAAACATGGCACCAAACAAGGCACCAACCATGGCACAAAACACTCTTGCATGTTTGGTGGAAGTTTGACAATTTTTATTTTTTTATTTTATTAATTTTATTTTTTTATTTTGTAAATGACTATAGTAGTTACACAAAATACACTAGATTGTTTATCAATTTCGGCCTTCCAAACTTCCGAATTCGAAATTATTTAAATCTTCAAAGTTGTATATCATTGACTCTTCTTTAATCTGCAACTTGAATCAGCTCAATCGTACATTGGACGAAAAATATATGGCCAAAATATGAAACATGCGCAAAATTGAAAATTTTGACTGCACTTCGTGACGCGTATAGTAAAATTTCATTTTTGACAATTTTTCCTCAGGATTTCATCGTTTTAGCCCCGAGTTGATTCCATTAAGTCTTAATTTTATCTGAAAAACACATAAAACACATCAAAATATTTATCAAACTCGAAAAACTAAACAAAATATTAGGTAAAAGGGGCGGTAAATATTGATATATTTTCCACTCATCACACCCCCAAACCTAACATTTTGCTAGTCCTCGAGCAAAACAGAAAAATAAATACAAGAAAAAATTAAAATTAAACTAAGCCACTTTTGTAGGGATCACGATTGCATTTAGCATATGCAACAAGCCTTTAAACCCCTAGGTGTCCCTAGTGGACGAGTTGTAGTCTCGTGAGGGTTTACAGCAATGATACCCACAAACATTTTACAAAAGTAAAAAATTAGTAAAACTAATGTACACAAAAGCAAAAAGATAAGAGAAAAGAGAATAAACAAGTTAGCGACTAAACAGGTGAAACTTCTACTCCAGGATGTTACCGGTAGGAGACAGGAGAATCCATCTCCATAAGCCTTTGATTCTAATGAAATTTCGGCATTATGTATTCGTAACATCATGCAACCTGGCATGTCTCCAGCATCCATACACAACAAGAACATAACAATCTCGGCCTC